>NMRA01000271.1:218214-286532 GCA_002633005.1 Phoronis australis
CACACACAAGATGACTTAGAGACCCATGAAGCTTACTGTGAAACTGTTACTATGACACCAGACCAGAGCCCTGAAGAAGATGCCACCACGCTCAAAGAGTTGAAAACGAATCATTGCTTGCTGTGGGCTGTATGTAAATTATATTGATAATAAGTTCAGTTGGGTGTCCATATAAACTCGGACATTTCGCATACAGGTTTGATTTAACACACCCGACTTAATGAACAAATTAAAGCACCTAAGACAATGGGGGATACATATAAACACCGCCATGTTGGCAGATTTTTGTAACAATAGTTTAAATTCCAATAAATTAAAAGTCCTTATAACTTAAATTCACTAAAGCACACATGGCTATCAAGTAAATTAAATAAACAAGCAGGAATTCTCAAACTTTACAACAAAGCAAACAAAAGTTAAAATGTCATTTTGTGCTAGAAGCCAACTTTCCATTTAGAGAAATCACAACTATAAAATTGACTTCAACTAGTTTCTTACTTAGATGGGAAGTCATTTCTGGGTTTGCCAAAAACTGGACAGTTGGTTATTTCTCATTGACAAGAAAACTTGTAAACAGGTCTCCAGTAATAACCAGATGTTAGTTCTTAAGAAGCCATGAAATCACTTTCAGTGATTCATACCAATTTAACAACTGGAAATCAAAAGTTGTTTTTTTTCGATGGAAGGGGGCCTTTTAGCCCCTAGAAGTCAACACAAGTGGTTTTTGTCCTCAAAAATGAACAAGACAAATTCAATCTATCAACAAGGCACCTCATTTTAAATGCAGACAAATCTTCAACAATTAAGTTGGCACAAAATTCCACCAGGACATTCTTAGAATTTCCCCTACAATAATGCCTCGCCTAGGAATTAAAAAAGAGAAAGAAGCCTTGAGACCATAATTCATAAATTCCACCATTTCCACAGCAAATAACAGAAAATATGGAAAGCAATCTCTAATTTTTTGACAATTACTAGAATTTGGGACACAGGAACTCTGCAAAAAACTGAATTTACTCGATTCTGGAATTTGTGGATAACTGTTGCCATATTTCCAGTGATTCTTAAATTTGGACAGACAATAATGCCCATTTCTAGAATGGGGACAAGCTCCAACCTTGAACAAAATAGTTAAATTTTCACTATGTCCCAAATTGGTAAATTTTTACCATACACAAAATCAGATCTGCAACATTCATTCACCATGGTAACAAAATTCATGTCCAATAATAAACATGCCTGAGTCAAAGCGAAACCTAAACACAAATTCCCAGTGAGAGCAGCTTGTACAAAGTAAGAATTCCTATAACATACCAAATGTGAATAACTTGGCAGCATCCCCTGTTGTAGACAAGATTTGTTGAACACACAATGTTCACGATTAATAGTTTTCAACGGTATTCGCTCAGCCCCTCTGTATCTTTGATTGTCATTCCCAGCACAACAACAAAGCAGATGCCAAGAGACATAAGAAAATTAATGATTAAAATGACAGCTATATTTAGAGTCTTATGTCTCTTGGCTGTCTCCTTTATTGGTGCGCTGCTGAAAGACCATCAAACATTCAAAGCTCCAGTGAATATCATTGAAAATTATTCATCGTGAACATTGTTGTGTGCTCAACAAACTTTGTACACCAATAGCAGATAGTTATTGTCTGCAAGTCACACGATATCAAACAAGCACGAAGTGTGCTTATCCTGAAGATGCCGATTGCCGAGGTGTGATCTACAGATGCAAGATACTAGTGAGAAAATCGCAATACCACGCAAGTGAAAGGCGAGTGTTTGGCACGTAAGCTCGGGACCACACTTGGGGTAATCACCAAAATGGCGGCCAATGACGTAATTGGTAGGTAACGCTGGAATGTTGAATCATGGGACAATTCATCATTTCCGTTCCACAGTCGAAGATTTCTCGTTGGAAGTGTCTTACGTTTACAAATTGCACGCCTATTATCTTGCAAGCTTGACATCACTGAAACCAGTCAATTTCTCAAGACAACCGTATGTGTACACAATTACAATTTATAAAAAATTCATTTCGCTCAAATGTTTCACATCCTGCTGCATGTGCTTGTTGGCGTAGGCAGGTGTTCTTAATATAACCACATCTTAATTTGTAGATTTTCAACCAATCTTACACGGAAGTTTCAATTTACAGCTGTGTTTCGTTTGAAGCTTTCCTGCAAAATTTATAAATCTTTACTTTTAAATGCCCATTCTCAGTTAAAAACCACCTCTGATTTTTATGATAGAGAAGTCCTTAAAAACTTCTTTACTACCAACTGACTTGCGTTAATTCTATCTCCCTAGGCGTTCACCCTACATGTAGGGTAGTCATTTTTCAGAAAATGAAATCACGACATGACAACATCTTATACAATCAATAAATTATTCTTCAATACTTATTGGTATCAATCAGATATTTTTGTACGTGGGTGCATGCTCCTAAATTCGGACATAATTGCCGCATCACGCGCAGCCGCATGGAAATAAAAGCCCACAATTATGGCATCTCGTTCCTACAGATTAGTCAAGTGCGCGACAAGATTCGTTTCCACCGCGCGCTTCATTGCCTGGTTGCATGAACAGTCCCAAACAGAGACTCAACTGAGTTCCCCATCTCTTTTGAATATATGTTTCGTTCTTTACTCACAGGTGTAACATTTTTTTTTACCACTTTATCTTTACTATGAGCTTTGATTAATGGCATTTTTTAATAATATAACTAAAAACCGGGCCCTTGATTCAGTCAAAATAATTAGGGACTTACTCCCAAAATTAGGGCGTTGCTTGAAAAAAGAGATCCCTACTTAATTTCAATAATATTGAGAATTCAATGTAAAGTTCACTCTCGATTTGTATCAAAATAAAGAACTGACAAAGTAATGAGACTCCAACGATATACGAAAGGGCAATCAGTGCTTTCGCAAGACTACAAATAGGCATCAGATTTAGGAAATTTGCCGAGGTTGGGACTCTTCCTTGCAACCGGGCGCATAAGCCTCAACTTGCAACTAATGGTGACTGCTGATTTAATCACCTCGAAACGTAAACCTTCAACGATATTTGTACACTTTGACACAATTGTTACCGAGATCGACCACAATCAATCGACCGTCCTCTGTTGTCGCCAGACCACTCGGCCGCTTCAACTTGTCGTCAAAGCTGTCAATCACAAACTGGACTGTGTAGTCATTCCTGAATACCTGCACAAAGCTCCGCCCCTTTTCTGTGCGAGTCGCCAGCAAACAGCCGTCTTTGTCCACGACAACGCCGCCATACTGGCCACGAGTATCACTTCTTGTTGGGACTTCACGCACAAACGTTCCGTCGCATTTGAACACTTGTATCCGGTGATCGCTAATGATCACCTCGTCCTGTAAACCGATTGTGAGCGATGTGATAAGTCCAAACTCGCCTGGTTTCTTACCCTTGCGTCCTATCTTACGTAACAGGTTTCCGGAGTAGTCGTAAACTAGTACGCAGCCAGTTCCGTTATCCCCAATGAGATATTCCCGCTTGTTATTCACGGCAATGTTAACTGGCTCGACTAACTCACTGGCAACAAACTTATTCACAACATCGCCGTTCATGTTAAGCTCAGTCACGTGCTTCGTGCGCCAATTGACAGTCGCTAACGTGTTAGTCTGAGTCATGTCCATACCCAGGCAGCCCTGTTTCTCCACTCCGTGCGTACCCAGGTGATCAACGAATTCACCGTTCATTGTCAGAACCTTAATCCGACTATTACCCGTGTCCAGAACATAGACGTTGTTGTCCCCGTCAACAGAGACACACGTTGGCTGGCTGAAATTCAGATCTCCCGCACCATGAGACCCCACTTTGTGAATGGGGTTATTGTGTTCACTCACCTCCACCGTAAATGGGCTTCCCCTGATTGGTCGGTTGAATATTCTGATGACGACCGTGTGCTGTCCAGCAGAGGTGGGAGTATATGACACAGTGTAAGTCCCGTTCTCATTATCGTCAACAGCAGTCGGCAGCTCTACACCGTTCATGTCGACAACCTCGACGACTAACGGATCAAAGCCACTAGTTCTGAGATTGCCATGATAATCCACTGTGGTCACGTTAATGGCCGTGCGTAGATGCGTGACCGCCTGTTGCAGTTGCGCCGTGCACAGCGCCGGGAATGTCGTGCTGACGCGAACCTTGCCGAACCGATTGAGCGCGCTCACCAGATTCTGCGGCGAGTCATTGTGGTCCGACTGGAACACCATGAACGCGTTCTCCCTCGGCTCCGACAGCGTGCAACTCATGTCCAGTTTCTCGTTGAGTTTGCCAATCTTCTCCGTGATATTCCTCACCTCCACCTGAAACTGATACTGGTTACAGTCCTCCTGTATCTTCTCTTTCTCACATTCTATAATATCCAGTTGCTCCTGCAGCACCTTCTTTTTCTCCTCGCTCACCCGTCGCACCATCTCCAACACCTCCGCCTTACGCGACTCCACCAACTCGACCAGCTCCTGAAACGACTTGTGAACCTGCTCGACAGTGGTGTTCACACTGCTCTCCAGCTTGTCGATCTCCGCCGACACCGTCTCGTAGGCGACGTCAAGGTTGCGCGTGCACAACTGCGCCTTGTAGAGCAGGATCTCCGACATGCGCTTGATGGCTATCGAGAACGGTATCACAGTGTGCTCGCTGGCACCGCCGGCGTTGTGCTGGCCCCCCGTGCACGTCTGACAAAAGACGGTGTCGCAGCTCTCGCAAAAGAACAGTTCCTGATGCACGTGCCGCGAACACTTGGGTACCACGTCACGCCGCTGCTCGCGCATAAGGTCCAGTAATTGGTTGACTAGGAAGCTGGGTGGAAAGGAGGTGACGCCACCTCTTGGCAATGGGATGGTTTCTCTACAGATGGGGCAGCGAAGGCTGTTCGTCTCGTTCTGTTGAGCTTGTACAATTCTCTCCAGGCAACTTCTGCATACTGCAAATGAAGACGCAAGTTTTAATACTTATGTAAGTAAATCAATATCATGTTAACGATATCGTGAAACTGCTCACGTTTCATCCAATACCTTCTGCTTAATCACTACCAACCTATAAAACTTCTCCATGACTGAAAAATGTAAATCAATACTTTAAAGGGTAGGGTAACCATTTTTCGCATCATTTTTCACTTAAATATCACAATTTTCAAAATTTATTAAATTCTAGTAGTTTCTAATTGATTATTCGCGCATCTCTCCTAGAGTTATGTTCGTGGCCTGAATCCTTCCTCGCCAGCTTTGTTGTGCGACGGTTCATGGAGGACATCTGTTCGTTGTATACTATTTTCCACAAATTGATGCAATTAATTGCTTTCATCGAGTATTCTCCGAAACTCCTAGATTAAACAAGAACTCTGTTGAGTGGTATTTAGCCTTTGTTTGATCTGGGTAGGCATGAAATGGCTGCAGTCTGTAACCACAAAAAATGAATCACGTACATGAAAAAGTTGTGCTGGTAGCCAGTTTCGGACACTGTGGTGACTGCTCAAGGGTGATACCAACTTTGTGGCCTTGAGCCTCTACAATGGCTGCAGTTCACGATGCTTCGCGTTTCAAAAAAGCACTCTAAGTGGGTATCAGTGTATCAGTGGAGTAGAGAAGGAAAACACTGTAACTTTTAGAACATGTTTAGCAGATACCTTCCCAATCTCTGCGTACAAATCTTCCTCTCGTAATCAGACGGTAAGTAATGTTTGCCGCAAGGTCAAGAAACTTTTCAGGGCTTGGAATGACTAATGACAAAAAAGAAGAAAATTTTCCAAGTGATATACTGTTCCACGAATAAACGGGCTTATGTGACAGAAACATTTTTGTGTTGTAAAATTTAACTGAAATAACCTTTTTTGCATGAATGAAGCGATGAAGAAAGAGGAAATTGGTAATCAAATAAGAGGAAATCGAAACCGAAAAAGAGGAAATCCTCTTAAAAGAGGAAAATTCCAAGCCTTGACTTATGCATCGCTTAAGTTTTGGTGTGACTGGGCAACACTGCATTCTTGAAACGAAGACCCTCCGACAGATTTTGTCATCCATTGGAATTCAGCCAAATGGACTTCTAACAAACTTCAATTGACCTATCGTAAGCTCCGCCCCATTGCGAAAAGTCACGACAACTGACAAAACAAACAATAAGTTTTACCAGATAACGTGTTGTTTGAAGGGTAAAATGGCTGCTTGGAAAGGAAGGTGTGTCAAGAAAGCTGCGATAAAAATTCATCTAAGATAATCAGAAAATAATAATTTACTCGAAAGTGTCACTAAAAAATGGTTGCCCTCCCCTTTAAAACGTCACACAATTGTTTACACTACAAATCAAGTAAAACCCATTTTGTGTGAAAAACATAAACTGTACGGGATTTTGTGTTTGAACTGTATACTGTCGAAGTTTGTAAGGTGTAAGCATATCTCCGATTTCTGATTTACACTCGAACAATGAACATTAACAGCCATCAAAAACCCGTTTTAAAACAATTATCATTTTTGACGGCTGCATCAAAAATAAAGGATGTGATACCTTCATGTATAGATCATAGAAATGTGCAACACTGTATATGAATAGACTTGTGCGCAGAAGAGAATTTGACATTTGAAATGGTTTAAAAACATTGGTAATGGAAATACCCAAACATGGCTGATGAAGCCTTGTTGTGTAGTGGTGAAATCAACCAAAAACCATCCCAAACACCTCGCATGTTTGAAACATCCATAATGCATTCAAAGTATCGTACATTCCAATCAGATTTTGTCAACAAGATATCTCTTTGAGACGAACGATTATTACCTGTGTGCGAGCAAGGTAACAGTTTAGGGTTGTGCTCCTGGCCATCATACATGCACAGACAGGTACCACAGGTGAGAAAGCTGTCGTGGAAGTCCTCGTAGTTCAGCGAAACCGTCTCCACCAGCGTCGACGACATGGCACCCAAATCTGCAACAGGTCAAAAATTCAGGCGTAAACTTCAGAACGCATGACATGAAACATCTCAGCAACATCAAACCAGTTAAGATGTGGGAAAATGTGGACTATCTTCAAGTGTACTGGTAGAATCCCCCATTGGAGGGGTTGGTAGAGACATGCCACCAACTCGGGTGGGTATGTTGCACCCTTAGGTAGCATATCAGCAGGTTAATTTGCTCCCTGATATCGCAAATGGAAAATAGGAAGAATGGGGATTGTCTCCAGCCCCAATTTTCCCAGTAGTCAAATATTTCATTAGCCTAGATTTTGATCAACTATGTGGAAGAGGACGTCCCACTTATAACAATCATACTTAATTCAACAAATATGCTAAGCCTTTTTCAAAGACAATTCACTTTGAAGACAGTAACACCATTGCCAACATCAAACCGTTTTTCTCATGAAAGTTTGCTGAAAATAGATTTCAATAGAACGTGTCTTTTTCTAGCAAATGAGAAAACAATCAAATATCATGTACTCAAACCAAGTTAGGATTGACAGCTTGATGTGCCATGACGCTGTGTGGATCTATCTCCTACATAAACATAAATATTTTTTGTTGAATATAGACAAGCACCTGAGCTTATTTAAAAATAAGATGTCATACCAATATACCGTGCTATCTAAATATTCAAACTTTATTCCACGAAGACACTGAGTCATTTGTAAGTACCCTCTGCGCGCCTTTCTAAAAATCGTCATTGACGACACCTGTAGCCACGAGGTCAAGTGCAAAAATCATCAAACAAGACCTTAAATCTGGTGGACAAACTAGTTTGACAACTCAATTCCACTTGGCCCAAAGCTTAATTAGATTCATAACCTAAACATGAATCCAGAAATATGTTAAAATTTCTGTGTGGCTTAAACATGCTACAAAAATGACAATCAGCCACCATAGTTGCTAGCAGGCTCAGGCGGCTGGCTGTCCAGACAATGATTCAACTCCCAACATGTTCCCAAAAACTTCAGTGCATTTGTAAATTGGAGCAAACACCGATTATCCTTTCTTCTGCTATTTTATCTCCATTACTAAGTCAACTTAAGCTTTGATACATAACAACAAGCAAAGTATGAATTGCACATGAAGATGAACTTTTTCATACACCACTCTTAATTTGAGGAATAAATCAATTTTCATTAAAAGGGCTTAGTTTTCAGATACATGATAAGAACATGTCATAGATTACAGAGGAACTCCCAATAAAGAAAAAGTGGCCAGAAAGTAATATTAGTGAGTAAACTACTGGTATGTCCACAAATGTGCAGAAGTTTCAGGGAACGTAGCGGAGGCCCAATTTGGAACTGTTTCGTGTTACTTGTGACCACAGGAGCTCGATATTAGATTCATAAGAGACAAGGGCTTTTAAATGTACTTAAGGCTACAACATGTTGACTTTGTGAAATGTTAAACTTTAAAAGGCTGTAATAGTGCATAAGATAACAGAGATCTTTCAACCTTTCATGGTTCCCCCCCGGGATGAGCAAAAAAACAAAATACGTCAACAGATGTCTAGACGTTTCTGTCCTTACTTTAAGGATTCTACAACTGAACGATTTCTACACTATTTTTCACACTGCATCTGGTACACTTTGGAACACAATACAGCAGAACAGTGAAATTTTATTTCATCACAATTTTCATTCAAAATAAACTGAAAGAAATCCTCCGTTTTATAATTCAAATAGTTTACATGGTACAACTGTCATTAACAAATGCAAGATGACAATCTAAGCATTTTTAACAATGCACTGAATGTTCGAACAATGGATAAAATACAACTTTAGCATTTATCTTTGTTTGAGTTTGAAGAAGCTTTAGCGCAGCAAGTGATGTCGATTAATTCAACCAATCACAGAACACCACTAACGTGTTTAAATAAGAGAACAGACAGTTCAGTAAACACTCTATTTTTGACACGAACAACACAACAAAAGACCAAGGAACATCAACTGTGCACAGTATGGTGTAAGCAAATTAAAGTAGTTTGTCCTCGCAGAATTGGTTAAACACTGACCGGTTACAATTGACCTATCGCAACCTCCGCCCCCTTGCGTAATGTCGACTAACAAAGAATAATTTTTACCCGGCAACGTCTTGTTTGTCGGGAAAAATGGCGGCTTGGAAATGAAGGTGTGTCAAGAATGCTACGTTCTGATTGGTCAATTAAGCCGTCACTCAAAATCCTGGTGATAGGTCAGCTGTTAACACCGACTCACTTTCATTGGTGCATTTTATCAATTGTGCGATGAGCAAATCAACCATTTTTCTATAGTGTTAGTGCTAGCTACTGACCAGCAAAGAGCCATGGAAACTTCTTAAGGTAAACTTTCAGAACATAGGCAGAACTAGTGTATAAGGAGGGGGGCAAACATAAAAAACAGGCAACAGCAGATTCATTGAAGGAAGATTCTAATTGCGACTGGTGCCAAAATGCAAACTAACCCTACACAACTTATGATTTGAACTTGGTAAGCCACTAAGAAGGTCATACACTTTGAAAACCAGTTTTCTCAACTAAATAACAGGCATCAAACTGGTTCTCAAAATCCTGGACCCCTGCAAGTGACTATTGCCAGAATTTGTCATGAGAGGGTCAATGCTTCAGGCAGAAGTAACAACTTGCTTTAAAAAGCAGTCAACTCAATCAGGACTGAATGGAAGGGGTCACACATGCATTTAGGCCATTACAACACAAGCAAAAATAAGTCGTGTACATAAAACGTGCAATGGACAAATCCTGTGTGCTTTCAGTGCAAGCCAACTGCGCAAAACCAAAAGAGCTTTTATTCAGCTGGACTCAAGTTAGTTGTCCAGATACAAACAGCTCACAAAGATTCAAAATATTTATATCAATGTCATTAAAATGTAACCTGGCAACCCCGCAAGTATGGAAAAACTTAGCAAAAGCAAAACAGAGTTGGCAAAACTAAGCAAGACAAACTTAGGCCATGCCTGAATCCAAGTAAGCCTTTTGAAAGCAGGCACCCCCCACAATCCCTGGATCAGCCCGTTCCAGCTAGTAACCAGTGACAGCTTTGCGTTAGCATACTTGTTCAGGTAAACGCTCAGAGAGCTTAAAATAGGCAATCAAAAAATCCGGGTGTGGACAAGAACACGAGCACGAGAGCTTATTTTAAGATTGGGGATGGGTGTTTACCCAAACAGTCAATTCGCTCGCAAGTGGAATATTAGAATAAACATGCGCCAAAAGAACCTTTCGCGTCCCTTTCAGTGAAAATTCGTTATTTTACAATCCGGGTACGGCAAGGTACATCTGCAACCTAAACGTTAGCAAGTTGGGAGCCAATATTCTCACAAAACAGGCTTTCCCATGCACTCTGGCATTCAATCATGTAACTTGGGGGCTGTGGTAGCGCTAACACGAGCCTGTGCAACGAAACGTGTAAATTTGGTAATTTCGGGAGTGGATACTAAGCAGAACATGGGCAATACAATGGATCTGCATGACTACCGAACGTTAAACAGGCCGGAGGTCGTTAAAATGTGTTTTAAGTTGAAAATAATTCACAACTACTGTTTACCGAACCGGTTCTGGAGATGATTTAGTGATGAATTTCAAACGTTGATGATGATCTCTGTTGCAGCTAGATTATTTACAATACAAAGCATCATTAGAAGATTGCCACACAACAATTATTTATAATACAAAGCATTATTAAGAGATTGTTGGACAACAATTATTTGTAATACAAAGCATTATTAAGAGATTGTTGGACAACAATTATTTATAATACAAAGCATTATTAAGAGATTGTTGGACAACAATTATTTGTAATACAAAGCATTATTAAGAGATTGTTGGACAACAATTATTTATAATACAAAGCATTATTAAGAGATTGTTGGACAACAATGATTTGTAATACAAATCCTTATTAAGAGATAGTTAAAACAACGATTGTAGCATTTCAGTTATAGCTGCACTTCATCCAGTTCAGTTGGATAAAAACGAAAAACGAATAGGGCTTTTTAACTCTCATGAAACCGTCCTCATAAAATTCCTTACCAATACCAGTAAGAGCAACAAAACCATCACCGACTAAAGAAATTGTTTCGCAGTTTACTGGGATTACAGCCAACCTGTGGTAAAATACTCCTTAAAATTGGGTTGTTTATAATACAAAACACTGTCAAGAGACTTTAAATTAACATCACAATTTTTGATGTGCAGCATGGGAGCTATTTTCAAAGATTGAAAATCGTGAACCAAGAACAACCCTTTCCTGTGAATGCAACCCTGAAAAATCTGTCAAGATCAGTGGGGAAAAATGAGCTGCAGGCTGTGCACGACGGAAACAAGAAAGAGGTCAGATTGCTTTTTGATTGTTCAACTAATTTCGAAGATCTGTCCGTTGTTCTCTCCATGTCTTCAAGAATTCAAGAGTTTTGACGAAACAAAGTTTCATTTCACATTAATACTTCACTTTTGAGTTTATATCCACTTAGAACCCTTAATTATTCCAAGTACAATATCCTCCAGTCATAAACCACAACCGTAGAATGATGTCATCAACAAAGTTCTTGCTAAAACAAGACCAGTACGCGGCTAGTTATCTTTAAATCAGGGATAGCAAGCGAACACATCATTTGGCAGTTAAAAGTTAGCTAGCTTGTTCAAGAAAAAAATGGAACCCCCCCATTTCAAAACAAAAACATTTGTTTGCAATCAGTGAATGCATTCCTGAGGGGTCATGCAGGGGGTCAACAGGGTCACGACCCTGAGCATCTTACTTTCACCATCTGACAACACATGCTTCCCCACTACGGACATGTGCCAGACAGACAAGGGCCAGGACATAGCACCAGTGTGGTCAGGCAATAGCTAGGTCTACAAGACACCATACACAGAGTCCATTAGTCACTAATAGGTTAGTTACACTAGCAGCAGTAGTTGTATGAGTAGTAACAATAGTGCAGCATGGAATCCACAAAAAGCAAAAGAGGAACTAACTAAAAATGGATGTCTGGGATCTGGCCATGGTCTAAGGGTAACATCTCTATTCACAACACCTGAAAAATAAAAACAAGTCACAACGCTTACTTCAGGTGTTCTAGTCGCTCAGAGAGTGCAACACCGGCAAGTGAACAAAAGAAACCTGGTAAAAATTCTTCAATTTGGGACGGCTATAACAGCTGAAATTTTCTCGATTTAAAATTTTGGCAAAAGTTGATTAGGGACAACTATGCATCACACATCACGCAGACCAATAAGTAAAACTTCCCTTAAAGTCACTTTTCTGTCATATTCTGCGCTTAACTGAGGAGTTGCAACCCACCGAACTACAAAACGCTTAGTCATAGCATCCTAGAGTTGTTTGACACAGACTTTGCTAAGACAGCATTGTCAATGAGTAAAAGCAGTAGGAATGTTTACCATAATAATAACTGCATAATCTATGGACAACTTATCAACCACCAGCATATGAGTCATGTTTCAAGCACCTCGGTCAGTCTCAGTCGTATTCATAATTTATGTAGCAACTACACTAAGGACATACTCACCTCTAAAGGAGATCAGAACAGGTACGCGTTAGTCGAACAATACTGTCATGCTCCTGAAAAAACAAAATAGGCAACAATTAAAGAAAATACCATAACAACATACATAACAACAGAATAAACCATGATATGTACAAATTACACATCACGGTACCACAATGGCAAGGCCACTGACCGCTACAAAATAGGTTTCAAAATTTTCCCATTACCTTGTCAAGACATTACTTCGATTGCGTCAAAGAATACCCAGAACACTTATAAGTGGAGTTCCGAGTCAACCAATGCTTCAGAACGTGACTGATTATTGTTTTACCAAGAAGCATTCATCAATGAAAAAAATTGTCACAGCAACCTATTGATGACATTTTATTATTTAATTATCATTATTAGCACACGTTTAGACCCAGGGTTGAGTTTTCACTCATAATCCTGCTGAAAACATCTCAAACTTAAGATGGGTGGGAAAATTTCTCATCATCCCATTCGGTACACTTCACAACGAAACATCCTGACTCTGGTACTCACATAATATTTACCGTGTTGCACCAAGCCATTCAATTCTAAGTCAAAATGTTGTAGAATTTTAGAAGTAAGCTACAAAGATATTCCAATACGCAAATACTCCAACCATATTTCACCGACTTACAAGTCCAACCAGCTTTAGTTTGGCAAAACACTCCGGTATCAAATTCTGAGACTTCTGTCCTAGAACATGGTATTGGAAGTGAATTACCAATTCCTTATATGAAACTGACCACACAATAATTCCTATTTCAACAGATCAAAGAGCATAAACCCAACTATGAGCTGGACCCAACAACGAAAACACAATAACGTGTTTGGATTACATCAATAACTCTATAAATGTGATAAAATCTGCTTGTCAAGATTAAATGGCCAAATAAACCTGATAAAATCTCATTGTCCCACACAATACATTAAACTGATAACAAAAACTACTACCCTGATACAGTGATAAAATCCCTTAATTCAAAAATCAATATATAAACCAACCGGCTGTGAAAATGATTCCATGATAAACAGGACTACAGCAATCAACAAGCTAACCCAGTTCTGCAGGCTCCTACCATGCCAACGCTGTGACACTCTTCTGTCATGATAATGATTTTGCCCAATACCTAGCATAGATCAGGCCATTTAGTATCCTAGCCAATAAGCTTGGCTGGTGTTGGGGGCACTTGGCAAGTTTCCCAGGAACTAACTATGTTGGACAGGGGCTATTGACTGTTGTGCAACAAACAGCTGATGTGTGTGTGGAGGGGGGGAGGGCAGTTGCCAATGGTTATAATTAATAGCTGTGTGTGTTTTCATTGTTGACCATGTGACTTTGCTGCTGTTTGGAGAATAGGTTTCAAAAGGGGCAGACAAATAACCACCCTTATTTGCACTGAGTTGGGATAAACCCATTTACTTAGAATCATTCATGCCTCAGTTGTTTCATCTCCTTGTCTACACAACTAAGGCCAAATTCCTTTAGGTTACATATGGCCTTATTGATGAAAGTCAATTCAAAGTCAATTACCAGAAAAACTAGGCTATGTCAACTGGTAAAAGTATGTATTTTCTGAAAGTATAGGGATCATGAAAATACACTTTTTTGTTCTGTGCCGTTGTTATCATAACGTGGCCACCATTTTTAAATCAAATTTTCACTTTTAGCAAAGGTACATTCATAACACAAATACTCAGTCGATTTCAATGAAACCTTCTTTCAATGAAAGCTTGCCGATATCTCTCAAAAAAAGCTGTTAAGAATTTTTGATTACTCATTTAATTATGTTTCGTGTTTCTTTGCTTATCGTCATGTTAATTATTTTATGGAAGAGAGTGGATGTGTTCTGATAAAAATTTTCGCTTAAAAGTGACTCTGGTGGTGAGGAAACAAACTAACTGGTAGCGAAAATAAACCCTTTGTAAACGGCAAGTCTGTCTTGTCTAAAATTTGTTTCCGCTAGCATTTTCTCCACTGAAATTGCTGGCGTTTTCACCTCTCATGTGAACCCAGTAGAGGTGTTCTGGACAACACTGCTTCAGGCATGTTCACTACTTGCACACTGAGGTGGCACTGCAAAAAATGATTGTTGTGCATTGTTGTTTAGGACACAATGCCTTGTTTTAGCATTTATTTTAACAACCCAAATGTTAAAGCGCGCGTGTTGCAAACATGCAGAATCATTTGCAGTTTCGACACAACACTTCGTTTTCAAGCATACCGTAACTTCGAATTTGTGCAAGTAGTGAACTCTGTCACAGAGGAATGTCCAAATCACAAAATGGTTTGATAACAAAAATGAAAAATGCATGAATACAAACTACTGCTTAAAGTAAAATGTCACCAATTTAAGTCACACAAGAACATTAGACTGAGATTTGCTGCTCTTCTGGTTTTGTGCTGCAGACAGTGATATGTAATTATTTAAAAAATTGAAGACATTCACCGCAACATAAAAAGCCGCTGAAAATAAAAACGGACAACTTTGGCAAATATTTTTGACTGAAATTGGCGAAATTTTATGAATCAGTTTTATGCACACATTTTTTACCTCTATCCACACAAATTCAGTTTCAAAACAGTTCAGCAATCACAAGTACTTCACAAGGACCACCGTCAGGAAATGCCAAGCGCAACTAAGATGACCATTGGCTGAACTCGAGAACTAAGGCAATATTTGCTGAGGCCAGTTATTAATCTGGGATAACGACCGATAAGCACCACTGGTACTCCAACTCTAGACAACAGTATTAAGTGTGAGTAAACCCAAGCAAGGGAGGCTTTGTGTATGAGTGGGTATTATGACATGGAGGTTGTACTGTCTGACAATTCCATGTAATAGGACCCTAATTGAAGACGAAATTAAGGGTGTTAAGTTGGCCTGGGTTCTGTTTCAAAGTCACAGCTGCTGAAAAAAGATTCAGTTGAGCAATTACGAGCACAACAAACTCTAAAAATAATTCATAGAAATACTCTCTGCAACTACCAGTTGTGTATATATTAGAAGAGACAGCCCTTTTTGTCAAATTTCTCATCAAAAATATGTAAATATCGAGAAACTTTTAGTACATAATTACTTGTTTGATTTATACTATGTAGAATTTATAACACACATATGGTAAATTTTTCTTTACCCGGTATTTGTAGCAAGGCACTACGTTTTTGTTTTACCAAGTAGCAGTTTTATCCTAGAAACTTTTTGCAGATAACACATGGTAATTGGATATAGTATCTGGCACACTGTTACTTATGTCCACTCCTAGGTTATACTGTTACTTATGTCCACTCCTAGACTATGTTAGACTTTGGACCACAGAGACCCCAGGTTACGAAACACATAGTTCAGGGTGAACTACTGAACTGTTGGACCCCATAAGTTAAATTATTATTGAAGACCAGGAGACTCAGAATTATAAAGACAGGGCAGACCGCTTAGTGTGGTTTTTGGCCAACAGCAGCCAGGTCAGAAACAGGCCAAAACCAACACACATACAATAAACACATTCTGCAGTTTGCCTACAATGCTATGCATAAGTAGAGAACATGCCTCACAATTGCTTGCTAAATCTCACATCAAAACTCGTTTCTCATTCGCCCATTCTAGGACTTGTGATCTTCAACGGCTGTAAACGTGACGTAAAAATTAGCGAGCTGAATGTGGCTTAGAAGTGTGTAAAGCCCCAATTCCACGTAGGTTCCGAATCAACACAGATCACATCCGACATGAGAACCGTGTAGCCGCTGTGATGAACCGCAGCCATCGCTGTTGGTCCTGGAACGTCCAAGAAGGTCCCTGGAGCTCCGTGACGGTCCGCAGAGATGACTATCGTATGATACATCCGAAGACGGTCTGTGGCCCGGGCGCGACCATTGTTGCTTCCATGTTGCCACCGTTGTGACAGTCAATAAACGATTGTTAAACTTTAATGACCCCCAAACACCTAAATAAGCACGGATCATCCCGTATTTTGATCCGGTAGGATCCGCCACTTTCCATGACTCCCGTGTTCATCCGAACTTATACAAGACGGAGGCTTAAGCAGTTGAGATGCCTAACTTTTTGAATTCTAGATCAATGGCATAATGCGATTTCTTACCTCGGTGGAAGGAGGTGGGAGGGAAGCTGAAATTGGGGTATGACTATTGACAACCTCCCTCGAGGCTGATATCAAACTACAATATCCCCTCTATGTGTGTGGGAGAGTGTTTGTGTTAGCGAGTCTGTGTGGATGGTGATAACCAGTAACCAGAAGCGTGTTCAATAGAGTGAGCGCCCGCGAGCAATTTGAGCGCCCTCGTCCTGAACAGCTGTGTTCACGTTAGCGCTCGCGAGCGCTCGCGAACAACCTCGAGAGCATGTTCGCTTAGATTTCCAAGATGGCGTCCTGCGAAGGCTTCACGTCTGCAACATATGAACCTATTATGGTTCTGCAACACGAACACTAACCTCAAAAGTTGACCGACTCATCCGAAACTGCGACTTAAATTGCGGGTCGCTGTAGCGAGGAACAGTTTCCTCGACGTAATTTTCGATTCTTGTCGAGCCAAAGTCTTCAAGGTTGTTGTCTTGGGCTGCCGATATTAATAATTATTGGTAAAGATTAATCGTATTTATCGCTCAGTACGCCATAGGAAGGACTGTTAGTGTTAAACTCATCGGCTAAGACGTTCAACACAATCTGCTTCAGAGTCGCCATACTGGATCGCACAGTGAGCGCTCACAGCTGTTCAGGAGCTGTTCCTTGTGTTCGTGAGTACACGTTAGCGGGCGCTCACTCTGTTGAACACGCTTCAGAAGTGTTCCTCCATAATCACTGAATGATCAATTTAAAGGTCAATAAGTGTTGCCTTATCAATAAACACAGGCGAATATTAGGCATTACATCTACAACATTGCCCTTGACCCAAAGGACCATGGAAATAACAGGGAACATGTTAATGAACACAAAACTATTCTTAATCTTACAATGCACTAGGGACACACTTCACAGCACTTCACGGCATGACATCGATTGCGTAAGAGTTCTACTTTACTAAAGGTCTTTCCTCACATCTAGTTAAATGGCTACTAGGCTAGAGATGTGGCAACATGAACAGCTAAGATTCATTACCAATAGCTTTTGTACTCTGTCATCACCAAAGTCATTGCCAAGTGATGACAGGACCAGTCAAGTTGGAATTAAGTAGAGCTACCGTTTCAAACTTAGACATTTTAAGTACATGTAATTTTCCAAAAATGAAGAGTCTAGTCGGTTTTGGATAACTGAAAAGAAATACTTAGAGTTTACTAGAATGGTGAATATTTGATCAAAGCATTCTAAAAAATTTAAAGCAATATGTGCCAGTGTTGACAGCGACATCTGCCAATAATTTTGATGACTCAAAAGTCAACCGTCCCCATTTTATTGACGTGTTGACGCATCCCTGTTAAATCCTCATATGTATTACAAAGTTAAAGTGGGATTAAACCCATGTTTTCTATCAAAAACTAAGTTTTGATCAGCGAAATTGGTCTTAAATAGTTCATACTAAGTTTAGAAATGATATCAGAGCTTGAGACGAACTGGCAGTTCATTATTTCTTTACACCAAGCTTACAAAATCTCAGGTCACGATGGAATGAACCACCACTTCTTTCCGAGACCAAAAATCAGACCTATTTTGACTAAGAAACAACTTGAGAACTGTTTCACAGTGGTAGGTGGCTTATAAGTCAAACCTTGTTTTATGACACAAAACACAGGTTTAATGTCGTTTTAACTTCTGTCCATGAGAGAATTTACGCTTTCCGCTAACCAATGCTCCTTTAAACACCACCAAGTGTATGCTAATGGAAAGGACCATCAGTCACAATAGGTCTCTGTCTCTGTTGCCAGAATACAAAAATTAGTTCTAAAACCAAACACTGTATGACCTCTGCACAAGATAAGTAAGACCTTCCTTGTGCAATGTGCAGAGTTGGTTCAAACACCAGGGACACAAATGACCATCTGCATGTTTGCCTGATTGACCTAAAGTTTAAAACCCATGTAATATCACTCTGGGTCTTAACATGCCTTCCAATAAACAAACCACCAACTGGGAGTAAAGTAACCCACAGCTTCATTTTGTGTTAACACCAGACTTGGAAATGTCTTCTAATTACTTAGTAAAAACTTGATGAAAGCAAAAAGCAACAACACAGAATAGAACTCGTTCATTCAGGGGCTATAATCAGATGTAACGTGCCCACATATTGAGAACCAGTTTGATCCCCGTTATTCAGTGGAGAAAACTGGTTATCAAAATACGGGCACCTTATATAGGATTATTACCCATTCAGGCATAATACAAAAAAATATCACCAATTACGGACAGCAATAATCGGCAGAATCGCCACGTTTTTCCACTTTCAAAATACCGTCTGATGGAAGCTATGGCACAGAACTTGAAAATAATAAATGAAAACTAAAATTTCACTGCTCTGTCATAATCTACACTAAAATGATGAAATTTTACCAAAAAATAGGCTCCAAATTACACAAAACACGCTATAGAACCAATGGTACTTACATGAGATGTTCAAAAATCCTCAGCTTGACTTCAGATGTTGAACACAGTTTTATGAATGGCGACTACAAAGAAATGAGGGATAAATACTTCATTAGAACCATGTGCGGAGGTGTCTTGAATAAGTTATGAATTAGATTTTCCCCATTTCCTCAGTAATAGACTAAAAACCACAGCATAACCAGAGCACGTGTATCAAAAACAGTACACAAACAAGGACGGGGTTAAGATTCCTTAATTTCGAACACTGGAAAACTTACTAATTTCCAAAAACTGGAGTCATGACTAACTGTTGTTTAGAAACAAGTGAGACTGTGTGGTCATTATTAAGAAATGTTAATTGATTCTTTCAAAATCGAATTGAAGCGTCTTCGCAAAGAGAAATGGTTTTGAAATTGGATTTAAGAAAATTATTGCTATTTTCAGAAAACTTTCAGTGTTCGAAATTGAAGACAGCCTCCAAATGGAATTTTAAACCTGTAATGTGATCTATTGGACACTTAAACAGCAAGGACACCATTTTGTGAGCTGGAAAATAGTCTAGACAGCAACAAAATATTTCATGTCCACAACGAGAGAAAGCGCCTCTAATCTCATATGCCTGGAGCTGTAAAGACGACATCCTTCATTTCAGCCTTCCAAATGGGTAGAAGTAATGCTATCAAGAGTTTATCATATATCAATATTCAGTTTACGTTTTGGACCAGGCAAGTTAAAACATGTTCCAACCACTAACAGAGGCCAAAAATAACCCATCGCCAATATCGATATCAAAACATCGCCATCAGACCACTTTTGCCTCCACAGAGAAATTGGTCTCGACAAGGTGGCTTCCGGCCTGGTTTTTTTAACAACTAACAACCGTGTACCTTGGGGACACTCAGTAAGTTAGACTGACTGACAACACGTGTGCGCCAAAGAATATGGCCGTCAGCAGATCAGAGATTTAGGCTGGTAGCCAGCACAAACCCCGAGTGGAGTTCCTGCAATTATAATTCCGGAAATGTCGAGGCTTGAAGTTGAGGTTTGTATGTTTCCAAACGCCACCATTTGTTTAAAAATATTTAGCGATAATTGTACACATGAACATGCCATCTATGATAAAATCTCACCAAACTAGAACAAAATATGGCCACCAGGTGGCATTTTATACCATTATTTTCAATATGAAAGACAGGTAGCACCAAAATTAAATGCTTTTACATGTTCCAGTTTTGTACAGTAGCTACTACCAGACAATATTGGGCATTGAAAACAGTGTTGGAAGCCCATGAAAAATAAAAAAGGGGTATTGTTGCCATGGCAATTGCTTTTTTCTTAAATTGATGAGATTTTGCTGCACTACGGTTTACAAAAATTGAGCTTTTCAAACAAAGCACAGGACGTATGAACAAAAACACCACAGCATCTCAAATCACCGTGCTTATTTATTAGAATCTTCTCAACATGCCATTTCTATACACTACTTACTACCAATATATAAGAAGAGGCCAATGACACACTGGTGGAACTCTTACTTGAAGCTTTACTGACAACCGGCAGGCAGAAATCAAGTAATTGGGTACTGCCTGTAGCCCTTTTGAGCATAGGGACAAAATTAACAATCTGCCACATTAAGAATGGCCATTGACCTCAACTCACTGGGGGAGGAGGATTGTAATGGGGGTCAACTGAGTCATTGGTTTCAGGAAAGCAAGCTAATTAACAAGGATAAAGTTATAATTAGTCCCTTGACCCCCAGGGTGTCCTCAACAAGAGAAGACCAGCCAGTTGGTATTTATAACATAGACTGACATTTTTGTTTATCCTTTATCCTGGAGCTTGAAATTGTTTTCTCAGCAAATCAATCAGTTTTGATGCAGGGATAGTATTATGTTGAAGGCAAATGTCTACACAATGTATCAGTAATAGAATCGCCCCTATTTCGAACTAAAATACTTGCCAAAGTTGCCCTTTTCATTTTCTCAAGGAAACATGGAAATCAGTGATCATATCAAAACCTTGAAATGATTGAATTCAATGATCAAAACAAAATCTCACCAAACAAAGAAATGAAATTGTCATGTAAAACATTATTTCTTTATTATTTCATAAAAAGATATCTAGCTCCATATTAATATTCTTTTATGTTCAACCTTTGCACCATAGCTACCATCAGATAATATTGAAAAATAGAGCCGGGGTATTCGAATTGTTGGAAGCCCTTGAAAAATTAGCAAACGTAATTATTTTCGTGTGAAATTGATGACATTGAACTGCACTGTATAGACAATTGCATAAAACTATCGCTGCTTTAAAACTAATTGATTTGCTGAGAAAAACCGACTCAAGTTCCACTCTTAATTACGGAAGAACAAAATTAAACTTATCCTATGATCCTATCTCTATAAAAAACTTACTATAGTAAAAATTCTCCCATTTGGAAAAGTTAAAATTTATCATTTTGCTCAAGGTCGGAGCTCATAGCGAATTATGGAAATGGACAAAATGGTCTTCCCAAATTCAAGAATCACCAGAAATATGGCAAAATAGCCCACCCAGTACCTTGAAAACCCAGTGTACAAAATTTGAGAAATATGATGAACACCAAAATTGGTCTTACCCTAAATTCCAGAATTAAGAAAATTCGATTTTTGTCGGAGTCTCCGTGTTCCAAAGTCCACAGGCTGTCCCCAAACTGGAGAACATTTACCATACTACTAGCCTGTCATAACATTTGTATCACCTCAAGCTGGTCAAACAAAGACACCTGTAGCCATTAAAATGACTGAGGGATAAAAATATCACTCTGATGAGCAACAGTTCTGACCTGGTAACATTAACTATCAGCACCATATGTCAGTACCCACATAAAATAATACGCTAATCCTTAACCTCTTACAGGGCCAATCAAAATCACAACTTCTCGTTGCCCATTAATTAGGGGGACACACCGACACACCCAAGGTGTAAATCACAAACTGTCAACATGTCAAATCACAAGGTGTGCTTGTCAACTCCGCAAATAAAGTCATTATTTAAAGCAATGGCAAGGTATTCCTGACAACATCATTAATGGAGTCACAATTTACCGAAGTCACAAGAAGGGTGAACCGGTTTTAAACATGATGCATAACATTGACAGACGGTAGCCCCCATTCAGCGGCACCATGAATACATTTAACCGTTAAATAACAGGAGACATTCATTTCTGCATCTCAACAATCATGAGTGAGTCATACCTTACCCGAACAACTTGAAGACACCAGTGTCTGGGGGGAAGGCGCTCTCTTTAATTAACATGTATAGGAAGGTGGTGCTGCCACACTTTCTAAATCCGAACCAAAGCAAAACGATACTTTTACCAGCGACACTGTTAAGGTTATGAAGGTCCCCAGAAAAATCTCCAAATTTGGCTAACTTCAAAACATCATATCTCAGAAACGGCCGATAGGATTTATAAGAAACTCTTACACATTATGCTTTTTGGTTTTTTAAATGTTGCACTTTTCCATGAGGACAACCATAATAGAACTTTCATGATCATATTGAAAAAATTCAAAAAGTGCACAAAACAAAAACAAAACGATAATTAAGAAAACAGTTAAAACCGTTTTTGAGATTTTATCTTGGAACATTTGTATTTAACGACATTTGGTCAGGTTGTTGATACCATTGTTTTGGTATGAATGTCTCCCATTAATGACGGATTGGTGTAAAGAAAAAACCATCAATTACTACAGGACTTCTCCTTCCACAAAATACCTAGTTATACAGAGTTAAAATCCATAGTTTTGTATACAGTTGGCAAAGACTAGACAATAAGGGGCACATATCATACATACCCTAGATCAACCACGGAGCAACGGGTAAATGGGGGGAAATAGCTAACCAAGACGACCAAAGACTGAAAAATCAGAGGAACTACCATACCTTTCCAACACCTGCATAAGCTGATGGTCAACTGTGGACAAAGAGTGGACGCCTAATGACTGGTCAGGCCAGAACTGAGGATATAACCTCTCCACCACTCATCACAGCCTGAGCATCAGGTGAATCAATAACAGCTGGGCATAATTGAACCTGGCATGAAAACACACACACCACACTGAAGAATGTGATTAACAACAATGACAATGCCAACAACAATGTCAGGGATAATGCCCAGTGCCAACACAGTTATCAAATGACTGTTTTTCAATGGTGCTAAATGCAACAGTCAAGCCTATTATTACTGAGCTCACAATAGTCATGAATGGCAGAGCAGTGAATGGAAAATACTTCAAGTCCAGACAACTCCATAATTGCCACAGTTCCCAAAGAACAACAGAGTCATTCCTCACTACTTCAGGACACAACATGACCAACAAGTGAAATTATATTTTGTCAAATTTCCTCACAAAAATAAAAAATAAGAAAGTTTTTGTCTGTTAAAAGAAGATGTCACGAAACAACATTTAATAAAGTTTTCATCGTATGTAGCATGGCCTTTGGCAAATGTATAACTGTAACTGGGTCATGTTCAAGTGATCTGGCCATAAATGCCCATTTAGGCGATCATACTTTAGTTGTCGATAAAAGTTTTTCAAGCTTCCTTGAAACCTTGAGGAAAATCTGCAGCATAGTTCATGAATATTTTGTCAAATGGTTGGCAAGGAGGCAGCCCCCAAACGTCTGCAGCATGGCAAGGATTGGCCAGACACTCAAGAGCGGACAATGTATCATAGGCCATCCAGAGAAGCCCCACAATTGTCCTCTAAGTTCTGACGTCATCCATTTGAGAAATAAATTGCGAAGTGTAAAATAGAAGAAAATCCGACAAAAACTCAAAAACTAAACAGCAATAATCGTCCGCAAATGAGACAAAATGTTATGTTTCGTCGAACGCTACCAAAAAAGACCAAGTGAAAAATCAATCATGAAAATTAGCCGACACGAGTTAGTTACCCTGATACTTCACCAATTTCTGACAAGGCCACTGTACAACACATCCGTGACTACACTAATGAACTTACTGAGTGATATTAAGTTCATGAAACCCCCAGGAGTCATTAACCCAGAAGTTGGTGAACTGATTAACAGAGCAGACAATTTAATTATTGGCTGGAATGTTGAGTTATTAATGTCTGGTTTACATGACCTAGAGTTCCACAGGGTTTTGGCAGTTGAAAGGTGCCAGAAACTGCAATCCCAGAGACAAAGTTACCCCTTGCTGGGGGCACTACCACACCAAGGAGTTCCCAGTATGAGCTGGAAAATGGACAAAATGACTGGAAACCAAGCAGACGACAATGCCGATGAGTCATAAATGTGAACTCTGCTTTTAACCTTTTTTTACCCATGGGGCTTGTTTTACAACAATACTGTGTCATTTGTCATACGCAGTCTATATAGATAACTACAATAAGATTTGATTGCAAGTTTACGTTTAAACTCGAGTCGTTATGCAATGGTAAACTTAACTGGCACCACAACAACAAATGTCAAATTAACCTTAGTGCAAAATGCTGACTAGCATGGCGGCAGTGTACATGTATGGACTAAGCGCCCCACAGACGTGTAGAATTGCAGTTAGATACAGCCTAATCAGAGAGGGTTTTAAGGCATTCTGGGAAGTGAATATTGCGGGCACAAACAACCAAGAGGGTTTCGCAAGGAAAACAGATTGAGATGCCTGCCAAGAAGAATAGATTGACTCTAATTTGATCCCTAACCTGGACTGCGATCTGTAAACTGCAAGACATTGACTGGCGCTTGTGCCGAAAAATCTACGCTCATGATACACTAACAGTGACTTCAATCCCAGAATTCAACACTCCAACCTCGCTGACCAATCAATTCAGTAGACACCATTTTAAGCTCCTGAGCATACTCTTGAAACACTCGCGTTTAATTTGTGTGATTTTGCGAGGTCTTGCAAGATTTTATGGCAAGGATCTAAGTCTACGGAATGATCTACAAATACAGTGAAAGTTGACCACCTTGTGTAATCACCCAGTGTAAACTAATGATTCTTCAATCCCATTGCTGTTTTCATCATCTAGCAAACTACCAGTATATGATTTCTTGGAAAAGACAGATATCAAAATTCATACAGAAGTCGATGACCTTTGTAACAGAGTAGCATTCACGTAGAAACCTGCAAAGCATCAACAAATTTTACTAAAAGTTCAAGAATTTTCAATTAACATAAATGAACTAAGACACTGGCATACTCCAACTTAACATATTCTGTACAGGAAATCCACCATAGTTTAAAACAAATAACCCAAACCATTCACCCTTAAGTATTAAACAAAATACCTTACATTACCCAGGCAATTTCTTCCTCTATTGAATACCAAACTATAAAGCAGTGCATCCATTTATTACCATAGAGAAACACGGAAGATAATCAGTTCAGATTATGAGCACTGAGGAAATCAATAAACAGTCTTCCATGCTGGGTCTGTGCCTCAAGTTCTAGCTATGCAGAATGTTAAAATCAAACCAGCTTCTAGACATTTGAGTACAAAAATGCCAGCATCGCCTGGCATCAGGAGAACCTTGAAATCCGATCATACTCAAGAATGTGTGATGGTGCGAGGTTTTACTATAGTAACCACCACACCGATGGAAATGAACAACTGCCAAGTTCACAGACCCCTTCGGAATCGAAGGTCAATTTGGGAGACAATATGGTCCAGGATGTCACCTGACAATTTAATCAGATGAAATCGGTCCAAATTCAAAAGGCGTGCTTTCAGTTTATCTAACCAGCTGGATAATGCATCAATTATTAGTAATGTTCTTATCATCTGGAGGCAAGGTCAATAGACAGGGTTGTTACCACTATAAGACTGAACATGAGCCACACCAAACATCCAGTGGCAACCTGCACTACCAAGGTACCTAAACTACACGGTCAACGGACTCATAAACACGGGCACGGACGCATGAACACGTCCACTGACTCACAAACACAGGAACTGACTCACAAAACACGATCCACGCACCCAAATACAGTGTGGGACATCGACTCATATTCACGAGGAAACACGGTTAACGGACCGCCAAACACGGGGCACGGACTCGTCAGCTTCCTGGGTCAGCTGACATCTTCATTTTGTCCGTAAACCGTGTTTGGCGTTCTGCTAACCATGTTTCCTCGTGAATATGAGTTCGTGTCCCGTGTATTTGGGTGCGTGGATCGTGTTTTGTGAGTTCGTTTCCGTGTTTGTGAGTCAGTGGACGGTGTTTGCAGGTCCGTAAGTCGTATTCATGCATCCGAGCCCATGTTTATGAGTCCGTTGACCGTGTAGTTTAGGTACCTTGACTCAACTTCTGAATTAGTGAAAGGGAAATTTTATATAATTGAGTGAGCTGGACAACAAGAATTGGGTCAGTATGACTGCGGCTTTCAAGGCAGCAAACATATATTCTAGGCTTCAAAGTGTAGATAACATTGAAAATNAAACAACCAAGCGGGTTTCGCAAGGAAAACAGATTGATATGCCTGTCAAGAATAATAGATTGACTCTAATTTGATCCCTAACCTGGGCTGCGATCTGTAAACTGCAAGACATTGACTGGCGCTTGTGCCGAAAAATCTACGCTCATGATACACAAACAGTGACTTCAATCCCAGAATTCAACACTCCAACCTCGCTGACCAATCAATTCAGTAGACACCATTTTAAGCTCCTGAGCATACTCTTGAAACACTCGAGTTTTTTTGTATGTTTTTGCGAGGTCTTGCAAGATCTTGCTTTTATGGCAAGGATCTAAGTCTACGGAATGATCTACAAATGCAGTGAAAGTTGACCACCTTGTGTTAACACCCAGTGTAAACTAATGATTCTTCAATCCCATTGCTGTTTTCATCATCTAGCAAACTACCAGTATCTGATTTCTTGGAAAAGAAAGATATCAAAATTCATACAGAAGTCGATGACCTTTGTAACAGAGAAGCATTCACGTAGAAACCTGCAAAGCATCAACAAATTTTACTGAAAGTTCAAGAATTTTCAATTAACATAAATGAACAAAGACACTGGCTAGACTGGATAACATACTCCAACTTAACATATTCTGTACAGGAAATCCACCATAGTTTAAAACAAATAACCCAAACCATTCACACTTAAGTATTAAACAAAATACCTTACATTACCCAGGCAATTTCTTCCTCTATTGAATACCAAACTATAAAGCAGTGCATCCATTTATTACCATAGAGAAACACGGAAGATAATCAGTTCAGATTATGAGCACTGAGGAAATCAATAAAGCATTGAAACAGTCTTCCATGCTGGGTCTGTGCCTCAAGTTCTAGCTATGCAGAATGTTAAAATCAAACCAGCTTCTAGATATTTGAGTACAAAAATGCCAGCATCGCCTGGCATCAGGAGAACCTTGAAATCCGATCATACTCAAGAATGTGTGGTGGTGCGAGGTTTTACTATAGTAACCACCACACCGATGGAAATGAACAACTGCCAAGTTCACAGACCCCTTCGGAATCGAAGGTCAATTTGGGAGACAACATGGTCCAGGATGTCACCTGACAATTTAATCAGATGAAATCAGTCCAAATTCAAAAGACGTGCTTTCAGTTTATCTAACCAGCTGCATAATGCATCAATTATTAGTAATGTTCTTATCATCTGGAGGCAAGGTCAATAGAACGGGTTGTTACCACTATAAGACTGAACATGAGCCACACCAAACATCCAGTGGCAACCTGCACTACCAAGGTACCTAAACTACACGGTCAACGGACTCATAAACACGGGCACGGACGCATGAACACGTCCACTGACTCACAAACACAGGAACTGACTCACAAAACACGATCCACGCACCCAAATACAGTGTGGGACATCGACTCATATTCACGAGGAAACACGGTTAACGGACCGCCAAACACGGGGCACGGACTCGTCAGCTTCCTGGGTCAGCTGACATCTTCATTTTGTCCGTAAACCGTGTTTGGCGTTCTGCTAACCATGTTTCCTCGTGAATATGAGTTCGTGTCCCGTGTATTTGGGTGCGTGGATCGTGTTTTGTGAGTTCGTTTCCGTGTTTGTGAGTCAGTGGACGGTGTTTGCAGGTCCGTAAGTCGTATTCATGCATCCGAGCCCATGTTTATGAGTCCGTTGACCGTGTAGTTTAGGTACCTTGACTCAACTTCTGAATTAGTGAAAGGGAAATTTTATATAATTGAGTGAGCTGGACAACAAGAATTGGGTCAGTATGACTGCGGCTTTCAAGGCAGCAAACATATATTCTAGGCTTCAAAGTGTAGATAACATTGAAAATGTGTGATACATTAAGTAACTGTTAGGTTTTGTTTGATTAAGATATTTGCAACATAGCTATGGTTATTTTTGCAAAATGCCACCTGTGTTCTTGTGCTAAGACTGCTTACGGTTATGTAGAACCACATTGGTAATTCTATGTATTTAGTCAAATATCTGCATAATTGCATTCTAGGGTGCAACGGAGGACATTCGATGAGTTTGTCGGATTTTCGCTTCAGGTACCTCCTTAATTCCTTTTCGACTTTTGCCAAACTATGTGTCCTTTGTAGGAGCCGGAACATTTTGCCCATCCCCCCACATGAGGCTTCCTTGTTTTGTTGACCTCAGTTTCCAATTATCTCCAACCTTATTTAGTGGCCTCTATTCTAACTCGTACATCAAAAAAATTAAGCTTTGTCAACTAGTAAAAGTATATTTTTTGAAAGAAAAAAGATTTCAGAATATGAAAATACTTTTTGTATTAATGTGCCAATATCATTTTTACGTATAAACCTTTTTTAAGTCAAAATTTTATTTTTAAGAAAGGTACATTCATAGCAAAATAACCCCTTGGGTCATTTTTAATGAAACTTTTTTAAATGAAAACTTCACCAGTTACCTCAAAAACGTTGTTAGGTATTAGTATTTTCATTTGGTTTCTATGGCAAATCAACTCGCAAAACGTAAGGTATCTTTGTAAAAAACAGAAATCGTCTTTGTTACATTACGCAAAAAATAAGCCTTTATATCGAAAATCCTAACAGCGTAGTTTCAGCAAAATCCACCGAGATCTCGTGTTCCTAAGTTAAAATAAAGTCGATATGCCAAAGCCGAGAAAAAGCTGATTAAACTAGGACGAGTGAAAATCTCAAATTATTCGGTGAAAACTTGTTTTCAGTACACATGACCTATACAAGCCTTAAATATGTTCACTATTTCAACATTCACTCGCAATGTCAACTGATTTTGAAGTGCGTAATTAACTTAATTATCATCAAAATGTACTGTTCCCAGTTAACTCTTACTGTTGTTTGCAACCTATTTGACCTAATTTTATATAAATAGGTCACAGTTCACATAGCCTGTGCATGTCAAGTGCTGGGAGACTGATACGAAACCAAGTAAGAAATGGATAACAAAAATCCAATCGGTGGTTAAAGCATGTCGTTAGCATAAGATCGAAACACTGAAATGTCAATTTATTAATTGAATGAAGCAATTAGGGTGAGGATTTATCTCTTTTCACAACTTGCTGTGTTCATGACCACAGAGGCCTGAGGCAACCATAGCATTCGTTCTCAACGCCAACAGTCATATGCATGTACACGCACAACTCCCTTAGAATCAAAACGTTTTGTCTTTTCTTTCCCGAACACCATTCAACCATAAATACACCACGTTGACTCAATGTTATGGCAATTTTGTGAATGAAAGGTATAGGAAGCTGTTCTGTACCTGGCGGGAGATTCGCTTTGATTGAAAGCCCTTTAACCTTTGACCTTGGATAAGTAGTAAACAAATATCCACAGGGTTGTGTGGTTCCAAGGTGGTTCTGTTAAAATTTTTTTCTTGCTACGCAGTACATATTTTGTATTTGAAGTTCCCTAAGAATGAAGATAAGGTATTTCACTAGACACGTGAAATATTGTAAAAATGGCCATTTTTGTGAATAAGCTTTGAGATAACCTTAAGCGACCTGGGAATTTTTGTCAGGTATGCTAAGCTTGGAGACTGGAGCAATGTGAATAATTCATAAACGACACTCAGTAGCCTTTTGTAAAAAGTACAACTAGGGTCATCTTACCTGAAACAGTCCACTGGTTATTCAAAGCAGTGCATGCCCAGTCACTCATGCAGAGGACAAGGCATCCCCTGTCCTTATTAACTGAGTGTAAACCAATACCCTAACTGACAAGTCCTGAAAGAGTTCATTAATGAACAAGTCTCTTAACACTGTGTCAATTAGCATTTAAAGCAAACACAGTGATGAGAAAAATAATGTGTCTGGCCTGCAATTAAAATAAATAAGCTACTTGAGAAGTGACAAGAAAAGTCAAGTGATGCCTCTGCTCTATGTCAGGCTACAGCTACTGGAGTAGAGGCAGTAGGATTAAGTACCTATTGTTCTCTGCAAATTTCAGTTTGTATTGTCTACATGGTGGCATGTGGAGTCCCGCTGTGTGCACTGAGTGATCCCGTGCCCAGTGCACCGAATGAACTTGTGGCCACTAGGAGATGCAAAAACAGTAACAATAACAAGGATGAATTCACCAGCTGTGTCATATTAAAGGCAACAGTGATGTAGTGGTGAGGGTTTCATCTGTGATACACAATGATATGAGGGTAATAAGTTAGTCCAAACAAATGCCTTTGATAAAACCAAGCTCTGTAATAACTTCTGTTCACACACATAACCCCTATGATATAATATGTGAGTCAAAGTTAATATGCAGACTAGACAATGATGAAACAAATATCAAATCAATTCCTGCCAGAAGTGCCCTATGTTTGCTATGGTCGATGCTATGCATATGATATTGTTTCAAAGCTCCGCAGTTGGTGGGCATCTCCAGACACTATTAATAACTCCTAGTTCTGATTTCAACTTTCCTCTTATGCAAAGATAGAAAAGCGCATTGCAACGATGACCTACTTGTTAAAAGCTAATACACTTCTAAGCCGAGCGAAGAATGAGTTCTAGAGCCCCACTCATCTTTCAGTTTTTGTATCAACGTACTTTATATCCACTTCGTTGCTATATGTAGTGTTTCAAACTAATATGACCAAGTAATCGCAGAGACAAGGTATTAGCATGCAACTTCCACCTTAAGCTAAACTGTCAGTTTTTATCGCACATGTCTTTAAAGTGATTTCACCCACAAACCCAGTGCAAACCAATTTAATTAAAGACCCCAATATAAACAGGGAGGGGGAGGAGTGTGTAGACTCATTACCCCCACTCTAAATACTACAAGAGATAAAAACACTAGACCCAGGTGTATAGTACACTGAAATGTTACTACTTCCAGCTAATCACCGAGGTCATAAAGTTGGTGACCATGCATATCAAAAGGACATGGCAAAATGAAAGTACATTGAACCTCCATCGACAAAGGGCATAAATTTCTGACACCCTACTATCAGGGAGAGGTTAGTGTGAGGCCAAGAACATTGCCTAAGCAAGGATTACCTATTTACATTCAATATCAGGTAATGACATGTCCACAGCTGATATGTTATCACTTGACAAAACCAACACCTCAAGCCCATCCACACTGGAAGCCAAGAATGATACAGCTAAAGTTAACATGTTATGCCACTAAGTATCAAGAGGGACACAGCATGCTGGAAGTGGTAAACATTTCAAATCTCTCACACCTAGTGCCTCAGAGGAATGCTGAATAGGAGGGGTGCATAGTCGAGGCTTAAGTCTTGCACGTTTGACAAGCTCATGTGAGATCAAGTTACTGCAAAATCTCGTGCTCAGTGAGTAAGCTCGCAAACCTTAGAGCATTCACTAGCAAAATTATCTTTACAGAAATTGATTGCACGCTACATCAAAATTTTGAATTATGGGTGAAAAAGTTCTCTCTAATCCAGAATAACCACTATTTCCTTTATATAAGCCAATATTTCTTGCCATGAGTGTCTCAAATGCGACATTTGAGAAAGAACACAACCTCAGGTGTTTCACAGACCTCAAGACGTTAGCGTGCACTAGCAGCAAAATTTCTTCAATTATGGAACGGAAAAAGTGACTTCAACCCCACAATGCAACATTCCAACCTCACCGACCAACCACTTCAGTGGCAGCCATTTTGCTAGGACAGGATAGTAAGCTCCCGAGCATAATTGCAAAACGCTCGCTTTTCACTCGCGCGATAATGTGAGGTCAGCGAGATCTTTTTTCTTTCGCAAGAAACTAGGTCTAAGAAACATTCTCCTGTACTTTCAAAGTGACATACCTTTCAGGGTGTATTTCTCTGGACACCGTTGCAAGCCGGTCGACTGTGCGAAATAGCAGACCTTGTGTCAGTCGATCACACCTTGAAGAAATTCTGAAACAAAGAGACTCTCGTCAACAAAAAACAATTTTGAGCAATATCAAATACGCAGGGCAGCAAACCTTACAACTTCTCAGATGCTACACAACGTTCAAGGCAAATTGTTTTGACCTGTGAAAAAACATTTCACATACTTCAGGTTAGTAAAGACACATACAAGAAGCAAGGGTTATGCTAATTTACAAAATAAGAGAATCTTAGCTAGAGGCCAAATCAGCAGAACAACAAAGGTGACCTGAATCAACGTGTACCAGAATTTCCACAAAGGAAAACAAAGTCACCCAGTGTTTGCGCAGTGCATACTGATTTGTGAAGACTAAGTGAATATACCCATAACATCAACATCCACTGACCATGATAGACAGCAAGACCAACAAACAGCCCAACAGTATTGGTAATGCTTACCAACAGTTGACAACAACCCAGTTCTGCAAGGAGGTTGGGCACAGAGGCAGCCAATGAAAATGTAGCAGACGTCAAGAAGTGAGGCCAGGCAATGGAGACGCTATCTTCAGTGGACTGGAAGAAGAATATTAGAGCAATAGAATGACTGTTAGTGAAGTTCACATACACAGTGAAATGTACACACACCAGCAAAGAATTTGTAAGAAAATCATGAAAGTTTGGTGGGTGTTTAGTTTACCAGCTGAAGTCAATGATCACATTTACTTAATTATTTAAAAGCTTGCAACAGTAGATTGCTCAAAACCATTGCATGAACAATTTACGACTAAGACCCACTGAGAATCATTTTCAGTTGTTTACCCGACTGTAAAAAATTGCTTTCTAAAACACGCTTTGTTTTTCCACAAATCCCAAAGATGGAACACAAGTTGAAAAAACACATCATTAAAATCAATAGCAACCATAATGTAGTTACCGCATCACAAAGAATCTAATTAGTTCCCTTTGCGCTCAATCGTCATTGCCAATGTCGACTACACCTGCACACAGACTTATGATAATCCACATCGTCTGATCAAAGAACAATGAAATAGACATCAAACAATTAAATATTTATTCAACACGGGCATATTTGGTGATCCGATCTTAACCGCAAGAGTTGAGGCGCAACCCTTTAACAACACGACAAGATTTTTTTAGCTTCATAATGTCTCGAACATACCTAAGTAAACACATTTTTCACAAGGGCTATTACAATAAGACAGACAGTCCTACAGAAGTCTAGTAGGCTACTTACTGGCTTTGTTCAGAAGCATAGTTCATTAATCTAGTGGAACCGATTGACAGTCAAAGTTACAGTCAATTTAAGATAACTGCATTGTTTTGTTTCAGTGTTAAAACAAAGCATAAGGTTTGCATGGTGCAACAGACGTCTCCTAGCAACAATTGCTCATCTGACTTCCATATTTGTCACATTTCTCAAAAAATACCCACAGTTTGAGCCGTACTGCAAGTCAACAAACCGCATACCAAAATGGCCGAGCATTCTCTGCAATGTAGTTAACATTTGAGCCAAATAGAAGAATTTTACAACTACCAGTTTGAGACCAGAAATTAACCACTGAAGTCATGTAAGGCTTCTTGAACAAGACTGTGCATTCATCCAAATACCTTAAACATTTTAAATTTTATCTCCATAAAAGTACACATGTTCCCAGAATAGAAAATCAGTAGAAGTTAATTTGTTCGCGCTATACCAAACTGCCAAGGATTTTATTATGTCACCACGCCATTTTATTAAAATTTAGCAATAACGAAAAGCGAATTTATACCGAAACAGTGGCTTCAAAAACATGAAAATTTGTTTTGATTTGAATGTTCACGATGAAATCCCATCAACACTGTTACAGTTTTTAAATTAAATGTTTGTTAACGTTTCATGAAACTTTCAAATTTTTATTAAAAGTTGCATAATTAGGCCAATTCTTTTTTGATAGCCTCTCTTACACAAACAGATCATTTTGAAAACAATTCCCAACAGTGTTTTGGAGAACACCGCATGACTCCAAATTTAAACTCTTTTCTAGGGTCCTTTGTAAATTTAATAATTTTCGAAAATCTGTCTCCAATAAAATGTATGAAGTCATGCCCCAACAATTCCAAACCCGTTTAATTGAGCAATAACTACGCGACAGCTCCAATAGAATGAAAAAGCAACACACAGGTCTGGCCGCAATTAGCAATCTCGCAAAGAGTGTTGCAAGATTCATAATGACAGGAAGGGTGTAAATTTGCTGAGCAGAGGCACTGAGAGGCCATTATTCACCTAGTCAGTCATCCAATCCAACCTGAGATCAACTCTTATTGTACAGGTGATTATGTAACCTACAAGGACACACTGCTGTACATTCATATTAGCCACTCTTTGTTTCGCTGGCTTTCCTCAAATATCAGCTGATTTAAATTTATTTGCTCAAGTTCCAACTTCCCGCCTTTTGTCAATTTTTTTATTTAGCCTGCTTGATACCATTACATCGCTGTAAACAGTTCTTGGAATGACCAATGACAGAAAGAGGAAAACTTTCCAGGTGATGTATCGTTCCAAAAATAAGTAGGTTTGTATGATAGAAATATTTTTGTGATGTAAAATTTAACTGAAATAAATGTTTTTACATGAATAAAGTCAAAATAATAATAAAAAAGGGACAAGAAAGACGAAACTGGAAATCAAATAAGAGGAAGTCGAAACCTAAAAAGAGGAAATCCTCTTAATAGAAGAAAATTCCAAGCCATGTATAGAACTGGTCTCACCCTGCTCTTTCTCCCATGAGAACTGCTTTCTCGACTTCGCAAGACCTGCTCGGTGTTACTCGAAACCACGCCAAGCACATAAAATGACTTATCGTGCCGGGTTTTGAGGAATAGAATAACAATACTTTTCCCAACCACAGAAATCACTAATCTCATTAAACGACAGATTTATAAAAACTAGTTTCAAAAATGCCCTGTTCACACCAAATCAGTTTTAAACCAATCTCGGTATGAACAAGTTGTGACTTAACCACAACCCTCTGCGAGGGTGGTTTAGCGAGAAGTTATAACCATTGTGAACTTGGCAGTTGCAAAAGTTACAACTCGGTAGGTGGCGCTGCTGTCAAATCTCAGAAACAATGGCGCGCCGAGGTACTATCTGGGGTGAATCGGGACTGCACTGATGGTTAGTAACTAAAACCAAAAACTATGGTTACAACAGCTATATCTGGCAGTGTGAAAGGTAACATGACAGTGAAAACTATTGGAAGCATTACAACTGGGTTTAGTTGGTCTGAATACAGCCAGTTCAGTGACAGTCCCAATAGTCACCTAAGGCATCCAAGGTTCTCTACAAAGATGATTTGTGGCTTACAAACCAATCTGATGTCTTTGACTGTTGAACTGGCAGGGTCAATCAAGTGCAACCATTGATAAGGGTTCCAAATCATAAATTAATTTTTTGGCATAAGTCAGATTTATAGAATGTATGAAACGTTTCCTGAGTATATACCGTAAAATTATTGATCGCAAGTTTGCTACAAGGTCCAGAAAACTACAGCGAAAAGTTGACCAACAGACTGACTTGAATACATGCTTCAGTTCGAATCACAAGCTTATGCTGGCTAAAGTTGTCCAAATCCCAACTGATTGCTAGTACCAACCATTTACTACATAAAAAATTGCAAGTTCCTCAGAATGCAAAATTTTGTCTTTGAACGCATTTTCAGATACTTCAAATCATTTTTTCGAACCGCAATGATGACACATGTTCGTCTTACCACTATTAGGAACAGGATACAAACTGCAAATTAACTGAGGTTGCAGTCTTGGCGATATATGGTCACGCATTACAAGCAGACCACACCAGAGTTACTCACCAGTGTTTTGACTCTACCCAACACTCACGCGCTGTTACAGCAAATAGTTTGAGGCTTGTTCGGACTTGACTTGAGAGTCAACGTTATCTAAATCCTCTCTGGAGAATTCTTAGGAAACTATCTGAAAATCGATTGCCACCAGTGCTTGGTAACAAAATGGTTGTAGTCACTTGAACTAGAACATTATTTATTTAATATTGAATCAATTGATAACAATCGAGACCATGTACACGATTGTTTGAAGACTATAGACTAAACCAACAAGGTGGGTTCACACCGCTATAATAACATAGAATTACGTCACTTTTTATCTAAATACATCAACACTCATAAACATCACGTCGAAAACTATATTGAGCATTATGTGCAGGCCCATTTCCCAGAATTGTCAAAAAATCTACTTTTCCAACTCACAAATCTCTCCAATTTTAGACAAAAGTAAAAGGCAAAATTTGACTTTCTTCATTTTTCAAACGTTTCTACGTTGCTGTTAACGCGTACTTCAAATCTAGTATTACAACTCTCAGCAAGTATCGCATTTGCAGACGGAAATTAAAAAAAACTGCTCGGGTTACTTACTAATACCATCTGCACTTTCAACGAACATTGCAATCAGTTTCTGTTACCGCAACGCTGTTTTCCGCAACATGAGTTTCATGCACCTGCCTAGAGCTCAATGCAACCAATTGGAAAAAATTAGTCACTTTCCCAGCGCAAATTAACTTTAGATCACTGTGAATGTTTGGCGTCTCAGTTTAACGAACAAGGGTTTCCATACAAGCCTCCAACATTTTGGACGAGCGATTTCATCAGCATAGACATAAATTTTGTGTTGTGGTGTACACAGCAACATGGTGGCCCAGGCATTTAGATGAATGTCCCCACACCTGTAAACACGCAGTTGGGTTTTCAAAAAGCTGTTTGTGCAAGCAACTTCCAAGTCTGAACTGGGCCAAGGAGCAGTTGACAGATCTGCTGTCAGCAGGTGCAGACAATCCTTGCTGTGTTGAGCGACCAGCTAAAAATACAAATCTCACCAATTTAGAACCCAGTGTGGCAAACGAGTGAAATTTTATTCTTTTCGATAAAAGATGTGTAGCACCAAATTAACAGTTTTCCATGTTCAAGTTCTGTATCATAGCAACAACCAAATGATATTTTGAAAAATGTACACATTCACGATGGAAGGACAATTCTGGCAATTTATCAATTTGAAATTTCCTCAAATTTCAGCAAAAATAATGTCCAATTTTGACATTTTTTTCATCCATCTTGCCAAAAATGTTCAAAATTCACTTTTGTGTTCGCTGATGACAGTTGTACTTTGTAGTTTTCAAATAATAAAGTACAATAGTCTTCTTGTTTACTCTTGTTGAAAATATTAATAAAATAAAGTTCCAATGTTCCGTCATAATGCGTTCTAATTGAAAGAAACTTCACCATATTTTTGTCCAAAATTGATGAGGTTGTATAATATATGCGTGAATGGTCAAAGGAAATGAACCCTTGCTTTACCTGGGCCACAAACGAGTAAAAATAATACTATGCTAATGTATAGCAGGAACTGAATGACAACGCTATTTGAACATCATCTACACTAAACGAAGTGTAGTTGTATTCAATGACAAGTTGTAAATGTGAAAACAAACAATTCTGCAAATAAGTGACCTTTGCACTAATGACCTACCTTTGGGGCTCACATAACCCGCATCATGCAGTATTATTCCCCAACACCAAATCATGACACTTACTGGATACGGTTGAGTGATTTACGACGGATCATTTTCTACGTAAAACTCCTTCGTAAAATTATTTGGCAATTTTGAATCGACTTCATATTCATGTCCTCTCTATATGTTGTGTTTCAACTAATTCGACCATACAATCACAGAGATAAGGATATAAGGAATTAGCAAGTTCCACTAATGCAAAACCAAAAGTGACACATGTGCCAGTTCAATGATACCCCCCCCCTGATATCTCTTACGTAAATATATGGAACAAAAGAACAATAACTATTATCCAGATAGCAATCAATTTTCCAGACTTCAGGGCTGTTATCTTTGGTGACTATTTAGTGCATGTACCTTATTTTTACTTTAGAAGGACTTCCCAGTGTGTGGTTATAATTCACCCTCCTTGGAGTAAGAGATTTTTGTGAGTGGTAACATTTTTTTCCGTGCTTGATAAGTGTTTTGTCAAGTGAGATAGCAAGTTCTGCTTCGGTTCGGAGAAACAGTTGCGTAGACTGTGGGGTAATGGTCGGATACAACGTGCCCGAATTTTGAGGACCAGTTGTCTCCCCTGAGTACCGGGCATCAAACTGGTTCTCAAATTACGGGCACGTTATATTCGACTACTGCTGACTGGGTTTGTTTCCCCAACCTGTGTACCTGAACTACCCCGACTGACTTCCTGTTTAGATCCGAGCCTCTGTCTGAGGGCTTTGACATGATTAAGGGTATTAGGACCTTTATCGACCAGGTTGTGTAGTTAGCTACATATCAGCAGAACTGTGGATTTTAACTCAGGAAAAGTATACCAAAGTGAAAGGCGTGTAGAGTTTGTGGAAATATACCATCGTACCATGAGCAACTGCTTGACAGTGCAACCTCATTGGTTCTCTAAATTGGAAATCGCATTTTGAAAGTTTTGCTAACAAATCACTATGGTCAAGATTATGATCAATTTTTTTCAATTTGGGGCACAATGTGTACACACAAAATTTTGTTTAGTCAACTTATTATATACCATTTTACTAGGTTTCCCATTACTCTTATTGTGACTTCTTAGCTATCATCAAACAACAATGTAAAATGATAAAATGTTGAGTTAATAAAAATGTTGTAAGCCTCCAAAAATTGCAATTTCTACATATTTTGGCAATTACTTTTCTACATTTGAAGAATTTTTAGTGTACATGGCATATAAGATGCATTTCAGAACACAATTTCCTTGAAAAACTGCAAATGGCACACTGACTGATTCCCTTCGAATTTTTTTGGAAGAATTACAATTTCCAAGTCATAATCGATCAAAGGAAAATGAAACTTAAATACCCATGTTCTGTTCACTAAATGAGTATGTCCAGCGATACAGACTTTTTGAAAGGATTACAAGTCACATCATACCTGTCAAGTCACCCACATTTGACAGGGGGCTCACAAAGTGATCTATATTCTGCACACTTGGCGCCATGGTTCTTTTCACACACATTTCAATAATTCGTTCACATGGATGTCTATTTTAGTTATCTTTTCTCAATATAGTCAATGTCTAGCATTCCTTTACTCTCAAAATCCAGTTTTGATATCTGGTCCAGCTAGCGTTTTAAGCCGACAGTAAGTTAACATGAGGTCGTCGGAGTTGGTACTACTCAAAGGGCATCTGGGAATTAACACTGATCACAATATTAATTGCAGGGTGAGCTCCTTTTCAAAACATGAATAATCCGCAAAGTGCAGGTGATGCCGTGCATCACCATAGAACAATTATTTTGAAAACAAATGAAGTTCTGGATGCACTGATCCCTAATCTCCAGCATACCCTTGACAGATCTGCCAGCATGTCAAAAAGTAAAATTTTTATTTTTTCAAAATGGACGTGCGCATGTCAACCCGAGATACTCAATGAGAGTTTGATTTTCTTATCATTTTGGTGTTTAACCTTCCAACTCTTGCTGCCCTGTGATTTTCTGCTAAGGGCAATAGAGGTACGATTCTTAGATTTAAAGAAATAACACCCGATCGCCCCAGCTATGCATGAGGAATGAACACTACAAAATAAGACTCCTAAGGGTCACCAAACAAAGCTTTGCAATTCATAACCAACTGTGTGTCCTGGCATTAAATTTTGCATACATTAGGCAGTTGCGGACATCTTGACAAGGCCATCAATCTTTGGGCTGAATATCGACCGTTCCCCTTCAAAAAATAGTGAAAAATCACATGAAATTCCCGTCACGATGCCCAAAAATTCTCATCAAGTGATTGAAAAATTCGCCTCGAGGTTCAAATCACTTGTAACTCACACAGGTGATAACCTGAAAGTGTAAAAAAATATTAGTTTTGGCTAATTGAGCCAGCCCCTATGAGGGTTTGCAACATAATGGGGGTACTATTAGTGGTGATCGGGAAGTGGAATTTTCCCCTCACCCTGAAATATTCCCCTCTCGTATCACCCTGAAATATTCCCCTCAGAGGGCACGGGCACATTTCCCTTTGGGTTCTGAATGATACGGCAGAGGAATAAGTTCGAACTGCAACAGCAGCATAACTTAGAAATGTCTACGGAACCCCCCAACTAATTAAGTAACTTTTCAAACAATAATTATCACCAGGAGCTAGAAAACACGTTGAATTCAGTCTTCTTACCAGAGCAGTTTACCAAATTTCCTGTTAAAAAATGTCTGTACCAAGCCATGTTTTTTCAGGCCAATGTCACAGCTTATTTTGGTCAGCTGATCGACCTACATAAACCAATCTGCATATCTATGACAAAACACTGAGGGAGGTTTGACAGTGTTTTTGTATCCAATCTATTATTCATATGTAACTGTTTCCTTACATATCTTTAGTATATACATTATTTTATCAACCCAAAGGTTACAAATCAGTCAAGAGCATTCCCATTACAGGGTGATGGCGTGTCTGTCTTTGACTTAGGAGAAATGGCTATGTATATTGTGTTGGTTGTTTTCTACCGCTGACAATTTCCATCCATCAAAACCACAACAATACTCATTGGCAAAGCAGGAATATACTTCTGAGTTCCTTATGAAAGTTGAACAGCGAAGCCTTTGACTTTGCTGGAATCTGGCATCTGGGTTCGGGATGAGATTTCAGGACCCAGGCTCTCACTTAGTGAAAATTCATGAAAGCCTAAACATTCGAGGCGATTCGAGGCGATTCCAGGACACAACATCACTGGAACGTGGAATTCGGGAAAACACTATAGTACGTGGACCGTCGTCAACCTCACCCTGACACGGAAACTGACCACTGCTGACTGGCAACGTTTACTTGTTGACAACACGGTGACAGTCGAGAGTCAAACCTGAAAATGTTCTGCTTCCCTAAAGCAATACAAGTTTCCCCAGTAAATATCCGATAATGAAACAACAAGAAAACTATTGCCTTTTTGAACCCTTACTGAAGGAAAGAGAATACTTACCAAGAAAAGAGAAAAACAGTTAACTGTTACGATTAACGAGGAGTTTCATTTAAATCCTGAGGTGAGTCACTGTTGTATTTGAGAGCTGTCCTCGGGTGACCTCTCCAAAGGTCTCTTCAAATCACGCGATTGCTTAATCCTGGTGGTTAAACTGCGAACTAACTTTGTTGTGTAATTTAACGGTAGTATCAAGTATCTATGACAAGGCAGTAGAATTGTAGAAAATGTCAAAATTTATAAAAAAAAAACAAGAACGAAACAATTATTTAGAACACGAATATTGATATTGAAATTTGGTTATGTTGATAATGTCTTTGTCTTTCCTTGACTTGTCATATAGTCAAAAGTTTTATCCCATAAGCGTTGAATCTAGTGTAGAGGGAAATACGGCAATTTATTAACAACTTAGGTCTCAGTCGATGACGCGGAATAATGTCTCGCGGGATATTACTTCATGAACGCCACTCTCGGTACGTTTTGTGTATGTATTCTACGGATTGTCAACTTTCGGAAAACTTGAAATTTTCTAGTGCTCCATTAAGTTTAGTAAGTTACGGGTAAACGCAAAGGCTTACCCGGTGTGAGCTACGAAGATAACACTAGCTCAGAATACAAAACTAGTGTAAATTCAAGTATGACAAACGCTCATCAATGTGTTTCAACCCTGTTGCGAAGGAACTCTTGACCATTATAACCCGGATTTTTAGTTGGGGGCAGGGTACAGGAATAACTAGAATTCCGAAACATGCGCGCACCCAGCCTAAAATGTAGGGATGCAGTGGTCTCGAATTTTTGGGTTTGTGTATCTTATTACTAAAAAAACGGTAAACGGGCCGGGGTTCGTTCAAGGCCTATGCAATGCGCATTCGCCCCCGGACCCCCCTCGGGTGCGCGCATATGCTAATCAGCAGTTCGCATCCCGAACTGCCAAATTGCATCTGNCTGTCGGCGCTTAGCAGCTTAGACATAAAACTAGGTTATCTATGAACTTTTTTTAAAAATTGCAATTGAGTGAAGTAGGCAAGGACGTTGTCTTATGGCAGAGGCTTCGCAAAACACCTTCTGAAATTCTCCTTTCCTAAAAACATAGCTTCCATAAGTCTCGAAATCAGCACTCGGCACTGTCACTCGCATGAACTTTGCTATGTGGCGAATAAGAATCGTTCGCTTTTTTCCAGACAACGACATCCTTTTATGACGGAATTATTACTCCACTGGACAAGAGAGTAAACATGACAGGTCCGCATGGATCCTCTCGTTGTGTTTATTATCGCGTCCTTTTGCCTTCATGTCTGCTGTAACTTCGTTAGTGTCTACCACGACAGGGCCATGAACGGAGAGTCCTGGTTAGGCCGCATTGCTTACTGCAAATGAAATTAAAAATCGGGGTCATGTCCTGCACATTAGCGTAGAATTCTTATGCGCCTGTAAAAAAATACATTATGGAAGTCTGATTTCTGTCTGAGTGTACTAATGCGTTTGTAGGGTCGTCTATTGAAATGCTGATAGTCAACGATCAATGTCGTCATTTTTAATTGTTGTCGTCTGCATTCTTTTATATGTAGGACATTGACAAAAAACTGGAGTATATTCCTGGGGCAAGAATGTGATTATCGATCCTACAAAATGTGAGTCCGTTTGAGCTTTATCACACCGAAATGACAAAAAGCATTAAGCGCGTGTGTGCAATTTAGATTCAAGACAATACTTTTTAAAAATTTCTCATCAAGCGTTCCGCATATAAGCACGTGCGGGCAATACGTCACTTACACGCGTTGGTAGACTCATCCCTTTGTATATGCGCCTATTTTCTTTGAGTCCTGTCCAGTAATCGGTGGTTTTCATGTAAAAATTCAAAATTAAATTGTATGCACGTTAAAATCTACTGTTTTGTCACTTACATTACAAGTTAAGGTTGTTGTGCAAAAAATTTGAAAGCGCAGGAAACGACGGTAATTCCAAATATAGGCACAGCATGTGCGCACGCACAAGTTGTTTTTGGGTCGTCGCACCAAAAAACCCTTTCACCGACAATGTCTTTGACATTTTAGGAAAATGTCACTGAGAATAAATGAGGCCAAAGTATTGCTGCAGCGCCAACGTATCTTGAGAAACAACTTTTCTGACATTTTCTGTTCTTGTTTTGTGCGAAAAGATTTAGTTTGTTCTTCATGTCACCAGCATTAAATATAAAAGTCTTACCTTAAAATTTCACCAATCAGCCAAAAACACAACAGGAAAAGATGACATTGTGTCACATCAATCGAAATAAAAATATTAAAACAAAAGCTGGTATTTGTCTAGTTGAAAAAGAAATTTTTTGTCGAGTTTCCAACCCTCAAAGCGAGTCCCAAAGTTTTCGAAATATTCTAAGCAGCAAATCATGTACTTTTTTAATGGAGGTAAGCCGCGATATCTCGAGTTCGTACTTAAGTAAAATACAAAATGTCAAAATATTTAGAGATCGAGTTCAGAGACTAGATCCGGGGCACCGATCTAGAGATAACAGCACAATATGACGTCATTCATAAAAGTATTCTCCATTCTCTTTTTCTATAATGTACCTGATCACACAACATTTACTGCCGTCCTTTTAGATGGTCGTTAGATTTGGGAGCTGTCGATCAGACCATCTGGCCAGTATATTGGCTCTCCTCGTGTGAACGCAGTTGGTTACAGAATTTTGGAACCCTTATCGTTCCCACTCTCACAACAATCGGGAAACAGGCAAACCTGTTCGGATGGGTAAGTCATAAATTCAATTTTTAAATTAAATTTCAAAGTTAAGTTTTAAATGAATCTTTCAACATTTAAAAATGTTAAAACATATGGCTTAAAAGGAAAATACCACGTGCTGTATGCAAGGATTATTCGTTCGTGGATGAAACCATTTGAAAATGTACATTAACTAGCAGTCAGTTGGTAACAAAATTTATTTGGCCAGTTTTAAAACAAGTTCTGGATCAACATTCCGTAGGTACAACTTATTCACAATGTTGGTGCTAAATCCACACGTGTAATTGCCCCACCCAAATCTTTTATAGCTTTGGTACTTTTCAGTTTATCCACGTTATCGCTATCCTGGTGTGCCGACAATGTATTAAACTCTTGAACATTCGCTGGAAAACCATTCATCAATGTCTGAGGTAATGTTTGGGGAGCAAGTATGAATGTTATTTTGTTTACGTTTCTAATCAACAAACGTGTGGAATTCCAGGAGCTCAAATATGCAGTCATAGTATAATTGATATTAAGCATTCTTATCCAGGCACACTTACCTCGATGTTCTTATTCTCTCAATAGCAAATCGCAGTTCTTTTATTGTGTAAAATAATGCCTAATGTATAATTTTTGCAAGCTTCACCAAATTGGGGTTGTTAGCTTGCAGAATCGGATGGTGAAGTCGACAGTGCATGCTGCTGCCATCTGTGATCAGCTGAAGGAAATATTACAAACAGCTCACCGACAGCAGAAGTACGTATTTATATAAATAGCAAGATGCCTTTATTTTTATTGATGACTTAATTAAAACAAAATTGTTTTGCCTCTCACGGCTGACCGTATATTATTTTGTTCGCGACTCCATACTTCATGGTGACAAGGTGTTAGTTTGTGTGTATAAATTTTTATTTAGTGGGCTCTGAGTTCCCGTTTTATTAGCTCTCACGAGGTCTCTTATACACGTGAATTGTACGTCATTGCTACTTTTATCTTGTGTTTACTTGATGTCGATAAAGTTTCTTATTTTTTTTTACTTACTTTCCTTCCCTGCGTCTCAGCGGAGGACGGCGAGTGAAGGGAAACAAGAATAAGAACCCGGCGAAATTCGTTGGCTATACAAAAATTCATCGAATTGTCGCGGGATTCATGGGCGAATTTCTAGTTTAACTTGTGCACTCTTCGACTTGGTGAAATTCGCATTCCTCTTTTCTCAGTCGTCATTTAAGCCCTCCGATGGCCTCCCACTTCAGCAAAAGCAAAATTCGTTGAAAAATGAATTTAGATTCTCTAACCCCAAATCAAGTGTAACATTCTATGTCGTTGACACGTGTTTGTATTCAATAGGTGCACCTCCCCTGTTCAAAACTTTACTCCCAAACTTGTGGCGCCATCTTGGTACAGTGTTGACTTCGTGAGTGGCGAGTACGTGGGACCGGCTATTGTGCGCACGTGGCACCTACGAGGTATGCCACGTGACGAAATAAAGAAACGTCTGATGGAGCGTTACCAGGCAGCAAATAACGATAAAGTGAGTTGGACCAAATATGTTGATTCGAGAGACTGACCTTGCAAAGACGCCATAGTCTGCCTATGTCTCGTACTTCTTCCACGTTTCGAATACTAAATCCATATGGGCTTCTCCGAACTAAAAACTTGATTTTACTTGGCAATAAGTTGTCTTGGGTTTTAGTATTAGTTTCCACCGAACTGCTTTTAAAATAACTTCATAGACGCTAATTTATTAATAAATTACCCTTTCCCCATTTTCCTTTCAGGACTTTGCATTCATCTCAAAATTACGTGACGAAGCAGAATTTCTTTTCGGAACTGTCTGGATAAATACTCGAATGTGAGTACTAGTACGCGACGTGGTCGATAAATATTACAATCAAATGTGATGGTCCATGGTCATGGGTATACTTGCAGTTTTCTTAAAGGAGACTGGCAGACTTGAAAACTTCCTTCACGAAGAACCATAACGAGGCTCTCGTGCTTTAGCTCAAGTGTTTTGTGCAATGGGCCCAACCATGATGCCTGCGCACGTCTGATGCACCGAAAATGACACCAGACCACCTGCACTGTATTTTTTGAAGTTGCAAGTTTTTCATGTTTTATAGCTCTGGTCAAAGTTAACAAAAATAATTTAAAAAACTGCGGTTTCAGCAGTAAAACCGGAAAATGTCCCTTTAAAGGGAGGCCCCGTTTTTAGCCAATTCTTCTTCCGTGTACCCTGTCTAACTTATCATTGGTGTCTCACTTGAGTGGTAAGAGCAGGATTCAAGTAAGAACAATTACTCACTGTGACTTATCATCAAGATGTATTCTGGGGTTCGTGATGGAGACTACGCCTTGAGAGCCAGTAGTTTCATTGAAATTTTGGAGAATTAAGGCCCACTGTCGCTGGTTGCATGAAACGGTCCCAAATAGGGACTCAACTATGGTCCCTAAGTCTTTTTGCGTATTTGTGTCTTTATGGACTCAAAGATGCAATATTTTTTCTGTCATTTCATCTTTATTGTGAGCTCCGCATTGATTAATGACATTTTCTAGTAACTTAACTAAATAACTGAGCTCAGAGTTCATCGAAAATAAATAGGGACTCAGTCCTTAACTGGGGGTGTTACATGAAAAGATCCCTAATTGTTTTCGATAATATTGACAATTCAACGTAAAGGTCACTCTCGATTTGTATCAAAATCAAAAATTGTAATGAAACTAAAACAATACAAGAAAGGGCAACCGTTTTCACAAGTTCAAAAATAAGCAGATTTGGGGAACTTGAATCCCTATTTGGGACTGTTTCATGCAATCGGACACAGGAAGTTATACCGGCCCAGTGCGTTAAAAAAAATCTCAATTTACATCCAAAACTGGAAAATCATCCCTCAGTGGCTACTGGTATTTGAAAGTGAACATCAACAAGCCTAAAGCACAAAAGCGTGTTTTTTCACAAACTTTTCCCAGTAGCACAGTGTCTTGGCTGAGAACATTTTCCACATGAGGAAACATGAAGCTTGGTGAGCAACCAGACAGAAATACTTCCACGGTCCGTGATTCATGACCCGGCCAAAAAAATTTATATGCAATAAAAAGATATGTGTCATGAATGTCACACTTGATAATGTGTCTGTTTTGTACTAAACTATGAATATGGCTTGGTGATGTGAGGACGTTTAAGCTACATAAAAACAAGGAATTACTTCACTGTGGAAAACTCGTGTTTTGTTTTTAAAAATTTGCATAGATATTTTAGATATATGCCAAAACAAGCGGTCAAAAATTACGTAATCTTTTTATAAAAATTAAGCGCTAGTCACTTATGTTTAAAATTAGTACATGGTGAACGCCACTTTGGAACTGTTTCACAAATGCACCGTCCATGGGCCAATTTTTGCCACTGATAGACACAGAAATTTTCAGTACTAATGCGTTCCACACGTCGAAGACTCCTAAATCACATTCCGTATAAAGCTCTGATGTTTTCAGGCCGATGCCGTCCACTTCAGCGTGAAAATCAGACGACATGAATATTACCGTTCCGAAGAGATCGAGATAATAGATTTGACAAGTCATGATCACCAATCTGTGTCACTGGAGAACTACTGTAGTCTAATAAAAGCATACGCACTACAGTTGCCTCGTCGTTTTAAGATTTAAAAACCCTGGCTGCATGAGTAGACATATTACATTTCCTGTCAACGCGGGACAGTTAGTAGCTTACATTTTCACCTGGTGGTCGTGCCGGCAACTAATACGGTAACCGATAGAGTTCCTCCTCTTTCCGGTCTATGAATTGAATTTTTTCAACACAGTGTTCAATCTTATCGAACGGAGAGAAGGAGTCATGCGACAAATATCGTAACATTTATCTTAAGTAAGTTTTGATTGTGGTCTCAGTAAATTAAATATCAGGTACAACGAGACGTTAGCCTCTGGTTACCAGGTATGGACGAGGAAAGGCAAATAAAATTTTCCTTAATTTGTAAATTAACAAAAACTCAATAGAATTTCTCATGAAAAACTGCGCATACCAAGTTTTATCAGATTTTCTAAAAGTGTTATACACTAAAGTGCATAAGCGGATCGGTGTCCAAGAGACTCGATCCGGTACATATCCCCGTTTCCTACAGACAAGACACAAAAACGCCGTCAGCCTGCCGTTTATAGGCGGAGATTTCCCGTGATTGTGCCCTCCTCAGATGTATAAAACCGTCTATCTGAGTGCCCTCTCACGATATCCTACGTCCGCCAATGAAGTGCTCGTAAACTGTGAGTGTGAACCAACGATGCACGAGGACGCAGTGTGGCCTGGTTGATAAGTGCCCGCTTTCTTTACTCGAGGTCGTGGGTTCGAGTCCCACCGACCAGGTCACACTGCTAAAGCCTTGAGCCAGGTTACTAACTCCTCAGCTCGGTTTTAACCATACATTTAATAAAGCATATAAAAATAGTTCCACTAGGCAGGTGATCAGTGCAATGCCGGATGGACCCACATGCGAGGCCTGCGTACGTCTGGTACAACGTGTATCAGACCGATGCATACGCTGAAAAAATAAGAACTGGCCGGGGCAACCCTAACAAAGATGCCGTGGGCTCCCAATGGCAATCGGCACGGCTGTCCTGCCTGTACAGTACCACCGCAGATAAGGCTCAAACATATGCAGAACTGATTGTATGTGGCGTTTTAATCATTCTGTATTCCCAATTTACCCATCAACTAATGGCACTCCGGTTTAATGGGTGCATTGAAAAAAGCCACTGTGATCAATGTATTCTCTCTTTCCCTTGGTAGTAGACTAAAGCATTTCAAAGAATCAAGCAAGGGTAATTATCGGTATTGAACAAGGTCACTGAGATTGAGCCACCAAAACCGACATAATAAAATTCTGAATAGCGTGGATATTATCTGTTCACTATCGCGAATGACAAAATGAAATGTAACAGAAATAGCGTGGATATAATATCTGTTTACCATCGCAAGCGAAGTGCTCCTTGAGGATGACGTATTGAACTTCATCGAAACGTTGGACTCGTGTACATACGTAAATACAGAATGTCAAAAAGAATTGTGCTGGGATTTCTGCTACGTATTTGGTCCAATACCTACATGGTCAATAGATGAAAGGTGGTTAGATACGAGCCCACTAGACTCCGTCGGTTGATTTTTTCGTTGCAACATCCATTAGATCGCTAATCTCTATTCCCACGTGACCGTAGTGCAAAAATCATTTGGAGATGCGTTCATCGTTAATTAGTTTTGGAAGGTCTTGAAACGATGTTGAACTTAATGTATTTCTAGTTTTGGTGTGTCGACTGAAGGCTCGTTTTTTGGTGAGCTGTTTTCATATACCACTAAAATCCTGACGTTCTCAAGACAAACAGTCGATCGCATGGCAGCTCAGTACTTCTTCTATACATTTTTTGTTCTTGGCGTCGTGATATTCGCAGATGCGTGTTTCAAGTTTCACCATGAAAACATTGGATTTCAAGACCCATGCATAAACGAAACGACTGGAAAGCCAAGTTGCGATCAGAGTTTACATTTTTATTGTGACAGAAGCCTTGATGGTAAGAGTCACCGGTGTTTGTGTTACGAATGTCAAGATTACGGCGATTATATCCTCAGCAAGCCTGTGTGTGCCTCTAACAACAAGTACTACCACAGCGAATGTCTCATGATGAAGGACGCGTGTGAAACTAACGTGGAAATTAAAAAGTTGCGCTATGTTGAGAAAGGCAACTCAGCGGCTTGTAAACATTTGTGAAACGTTTTTTCGTACCAAACTTATCGCATAATCTCAGTGTTGCCACTACACATATCGGTTAAAATGAGCCAGGAATCAGGGCGCAGGCAGGAATGTGAAAACACGACAGTCCGCCCTCTTTCTCCGTCTTTCGCCCTCAGATAATGGTTGCGATGGCATGCGCTTAGAGCTAGCTCTTGGCCCGGTTGCATGAACGCCAGAGACATTTGTAACATTTTCGATCCGCTTATAGCGCCACGACACACGCAAAGATAGGACGCCGAACTCGGGCTTCACACCACAGATGCACCAGCTGTGTGCAGCCTGAACTGTTGTCTTCAGTATGAAGCTTCAATTGCCCGAACGTACACTTGGAATCGTTACATGAGGACTGTTCATTCCGTGCCCCGGAGGAATACGTAAAATGATGGCTGTCCACTTGTGTTGACGTTTACAGGTGAATAAACTGTAACTAACTAACTGGTGGTGAAAGCAAAATAAATTATTAAGTCCAGCTCTTACCGATTACGGGATGTTTTTAGAAGTGTCCAGCGTCAGGAGAAACGTGCTTTGAGAACAGTCAACAAATCTGAAAACAGTCGAAATCCAGCCCGGCGTCTTCCAAACGGAAATGACAATGTACATGTACAAACTAGGACACTAAAACTTCATGCTTCAACGGGCGAGATCTTGATTAAAAAAAAATATATATTTTCACGACCTTTCAGTAGCAAAAATGTTTCAAAAACAGTGAAAACCAGAAGTTTCTCAGTCTTCACTGTAAAAATGACACCTTTGAAACGGGACTTTTTCAAGTATTTAATCAGCCAAAAACAAAAAAATGAATTGAGCAATAACCCCCCTCCATGATTATAAAAAGCAAGCCTTTCGGTTAAAAACACTTTCGCTTATTAAAGTATTTCATGTTTTTTATTACCAAATGATAAAAGCTTAAATTTAAGCACGAATGAATAGCAACCAAAGGAGTGAGATGGCATCTAAAAGTACTATTCAGTAGAAGTGCTGAGCTACATGCATCAACTCCTTTACAAACAAGAGCAAGAACGCGAAGCGTTGAAATGCGCCCACGAATTCATCGCAAATGGTGTGCTTCTGGAGGTGTTCATTTCGATCATTAAAATGGCTACTAGATGGCGCAAAATACGTCGAATCCATCAGAAAACTGGTACGTGTCAACAAAGCTATTTACCAAATTTCATAGAAATCCTTCAAGTAACTTCAGAGAAACCGAGAAAAACGAAATTGCCACTAGGAGGCTACGGGCGCAAAGAACACAACTGCCACTAGGAGGTGCCAGGTACCACAGCAAGAACGTATATGCCAACTTATAAGATCATCCTTAGAGCGGTTTGGTTGATGGAAGGGTGGACACCAAAATACAAGACTGGAAAACATTAAGAATGGCCACTAGGTGGTACAAAGCACCTTGAATCCACCCGAAAACGAGAGGATAGCATCTCACCAATAAATGCCTAACTGCCAAATTTTATGAAAATCCGTTGACGGCCTCCGAAGATACAGAGGTAAGCATAACAAGAGCAACGCGGAGCAATGAAATGCGCCCACGAATGCATTGCAAATGGTGTGCTCAAGTTTTAGGGTTATTTATTTGTATCGTAAAAATGGCCACTAGATGGCGCAAAAACATACAATCCATTCAAAAACAGGAACATGCCATATTTCATAAAAATCTGTCAAGGAACTTCAGAGAAGCAAAGGAAAACAGAATAAAATGAAATTGCCACTAGTGGGCAGTGTCCGTTAGATCCTCCTGAAAGTCGTCGTCTGTTGATATCTTCATATACACTTACTAAATTTGGTAAAGATCCTGCAGTGGGTTTAGGAGATACAACTATGGGCGCGAAACAAAACTACCACTAGGAAGCGCCACAGTAGTCAGTTACCATCATCAAAGGTCATCCTCACACTGAGAACATATATGCCAATTTTAAAATGATTTGGTTGATACAGGGGTGGACACCAAAAACAAGATTTGANTGGCCACTAGGTGGTACAAAGCACCTTGAATCCACCCGAAAACGAGAGGATAGCATGCCTAACTGCCAAATTTTATGAAAATCCGTTGACGGCCTCCGAAGATACAAAGGTAAGCATAACAAGAGCAACGCGGAGCATTGAAATGCGCCCACGAATGCATTGCAAATGGTGTGCTCAAGTTTTAGCGTTATTTATTTGTATCGTAAAAATGGCCACTAGATGGCGCAAAAACATACAATCCATTCAAAAACAGGAACATGCCATATTTCATAAAAATCTGTCAAGGAACTTCAGAGAAGCAAAGGAAAACAGAATAAAATGAAATTGCCACTAGTGGGCAGTGTCCGTTAGATCCTCCTGAAAGTCGTCGTCTGTTGATATCTTCATATACACTTACTAAATTTGGTAAAGATCCTGCAAAACTACCACTAGGAAGCGCCACAGTAGTCAGTTACCATCATCAAAGGTCATCCTCACACTGAGAACATATATGCTAATTTTAAAATGATTTGGTTGATACAGGGGTGGACACCAAAAACAAGATTTGAAAACAGCAAAAAATGGCCACTAGGTGGTGCAAAATACCTCGATTTCATTCAAAAACAGGAAGATAGCATCATCACACCAATAGATGCCTATATTTAAAATTTTATGGAAATCTGTTGAGGACCTTTGAAGATACTGAGTTAAACGTAAAAAAACTAAAATTGCCACTAGGGGGCACACCAGTAGTCAGAGAGGTCCAAAATTCGTCACCATCCATCTTCAGCTTCATGGTAAAACATCTGCCAGCTGCGGACGCCGGATGCCCACACAGACAGAGATGACCGCAATAAGTGACCACATATAAATATGTGGGCGCATAATAAAACACAATTTACTTTCATAGATTTCATTTATTTTTCAGTTTTTAACAATTTGACATTTTGTACAGACAGAGTGCTAATAATGTAACATGCCTGTAGGTATTCTCACAACAGGTGCCTATAACACATGGGTGTATCCCACAAACAGGCTGAATCCTGACCTTAACAAACAGGAAACATGGGTCCCACAACTGGAGACAGGAGAGAGAACTGCACAATGAACAATGCCACATTTCAAATTTCAATCCTAACTCAGAATTCAGCCACAAGACATAAACATTAAGTAGGCAGTAGAACCACCGTTTTCCACAGTAGTTAATATCTAGAAGTGTCCTCTAGGTGTCGCTCGCTCCTTAGATATAAGGCCATTATCAGACCCTTCAACAAACTGGTACAAATCCTCGCAAACCGAGTTGGCAACATTTCAGAGCCAATTTACCCTTAAGTCCTCATGAGCTGAGACAAGCTCAATCTTTCTCGACACAAGAACACATAACACGGTATGGCTTCATAAGACACAAACGTCAGAAAAAATGCTTACAAATTCACCCTTCACATGCACACACAACCAGCACCAGGCACACTCGCTAAAATGCATTTTGATTTCACAACAAAATTCTTTTGACCGACTCTTCGTCTCAATCATACAGGTATAATCTCAATCACCATGGTCATCTCAGCATTTAACTGTAAATTATTGCTCATGATAGCCTCATTAACAAACACAAACCATTGAAAAATTCCAAGAGTAATTTCTTCAGTGTGACTTAAACCAGCAAATTTAACAGGCTTTCTCTCTCTCTCTCTTTCTCAAGTCACCAAATATGTACCAAGACAACCAAAGGAGACCGTATTATACAAGTGACACCCTACTATTCACTAGGGTCTGCTAATGACTAAAGGCCCCTCATTTTATCATGAGAATAGACTGACTACAAAAACCTCTCCATCAGCAAGTGGTAAATCGAGAGGCAACGGTAGCCCGTAACTCGAATGCACAAATGCTATTCTACAGCTGTACTACAGTTCCACTAATGCCAACCAGCGAATTTTATGCAGCACTAACACAGAACGTAGGACAACAGACTACAAATTTTAAAAAAATCTGTTTCTATCAATATTTTTGCTCATTGAAACTATTGGTGTGTGGAAGGGGAGGACAAGCAGACCCACTGGTGATTACAGTTAAACTGATACGCAACACATATCATCGGGCAGAATGAACAAGTATGCAGTTTCGTTTTGGATGGAATACAATGAAAAAAAAATAAAAAAGCACAATTCCAAAAACAAAATCCATATATTTCCGAGACACTTCAAAAAGCACTTCACGAAGTATTTGGCTGTTGTTCAATAGAGAATTTAAGCACAAGATGCATGAAAGAACTAAAAATTTTGTCTTGGTGAAATGCGAAACTTGAATCTACGCGAATAGACCTGAGAAAGAGCACTCGACATAACACAAACATGGCACAAGGTTGGGCACTGTTGGAGTATAGCAACGGAGAACTGTGCATTACACTGGCACTGTAACAAAGCTAAGTTGTCAGCTATATCAGCGAAAATGGAATAATAATGTTCGACAACAGATCACTTTCACACAACACACTGAAATATGCCTGTTCACACCGCCCCCAGAAATCCGTTGTATGACGAAGTTTCCCTACGATGACCGTTCGTAGACTAAGGAAATGTTTCTCGCGTGAGACAGCAGACGAGAAGAGTTTGCCGAGTTGCTTGACACGTCTATTCGAGTGCCTCGATTTCCCCTACATTCTTTCGATTAGAATCTGCCTGCACGGAGAAGCCAAGGACGGCGGCGCCATCGATTCGCTGCATTTTCTTCTTCTTCTTGTTTCTTGATGACTTCTGCGCCTCGCTCCACTCTGTAGGGTTCACCTTCACTGCACCAGTCATGCTGTCAAACTGAAAGAAAACAGGTGCTCAAATGACCAATCAAATTGACAATTAAATGAGACAAATACTGTCCGCCAAAAAGGGACTTGCAAATCAAATTACTCACTGAGTACATTTCCAATGGTAATGATCCTTTCGGTGGTCCCTCTTTTCGAGTGTCAGTTTCATCCACTGACCTACAGGCATGCTTCAGAATACATTATAACATAAGCTCTCCGTTTCCAAGTAATAGTTACTTACAGACATCCACCCTTTTGAGAACCAGGTTTCTCTACTCATTAACAGGCGTCAAGCTGGTTCTCAAAATGGGGGTTCCCTGCAACTGACTATTACCCTGCCTTTTCAAAAGATGTAATGCTTCATTATTCATCGATAGCCTAGTTCTCCAAAAAGGTTACTTTAACAACGGTTGTGAAGTTTTGGGTACAAGGATGACACGGAGGCACTTGAGGGACAAAACAAAGCTTCCTCAACACTGCACAACCGAAATGAGTGAGCACAACCAACTCTCAACCAAACACAAACATGCACAGACTGGACTTAATTGTTCATATTTAAACGTAAAGTATCCAGATTCACCTCGATTGGCATTGATTCTCCTTTAAGAGAACACATTACGAGTAATCATATGTAGTTTGGGAATAAAACGGACACGTAGCCACTAGAAACTTTACATCAACGATGACGTGAACATAAGATTTCTGACGCTAATCTGGGACATCAATAATTATGCATTATAAGCCATTCCCTTATTAATTAGCGTTTTGCAAGACTGTGGTTTGATCATGCCTGCAAGACCACATTGTTCATTTTGCAAGACTGTGGTTTGATCATGCCTGCAAGACCACATTGTTCATTTTTAAGCTTGACCTTAAAGAGAAGAAACTAGATACTTTACATCAAAACCTTTACGAAACGTCAAATAGACCCATTTCCACTACTTGGTGATTTCGACGATGACTAACCAGGCATACACCCACTAAATTCCATTTACTTGTCTCCCATTCCCATTTTTCATTGGTAAATTTCACATTGTCTACAAAATCAATATCGTACAGCCGACTTTGAAATCCTTATTGAGGTTCATTATGTAAACTCAGTGTCTTGAGCTGGTTTCATGACAATACACGTTTCATAGAATAAGGCTGTCGGGTGTAGTTTTGCCACACGAATATCCGAAAACTGTAATGAAAATTACGTATACGTACAACCTAAACAAGTAATCCTGGCTGCGCCTGCAGCCTATAAGTCCCACCTTAGTTAAACTGGACGACACAAAAACTGACCTTGTGTTAATCCACGCTTACAATCAATAAGCATTCGTTGGTCTCCAAATATGGCCAACAGGAGGCCAGCCCTACAGTATAAAGACGAAAACTACAGTGTTCTCCCAACAAAAGCAGACTGTTTGACACTTGAAACGCGCACTTCCAGATTGAGAATTTTGACCAAGCAGTAATTCCAACAAGAAATCCTCAAGTCCGAGTACAAAGCAAGTGTCAGACAACTTTTAGTGGTTTTCTGGATAGGTTGAAGCAGACAAAAGCAATTATCTTCAAACAAATCGTAACTTTTCACCATTTACCACTAGAAGTGCTATGCAAAGTAAATAAAAGATACTTTTATTAATTTTTATGCGTAAAATTTGAACTAAGAATTCTGACGCAGGTCATATCAGCCAACCAGCATCGTCATGCCGTGACACTGTTTGTTTATGAAAATGATTTGATGAAATTTACAGCGATGAAAGCATTGGAATTTGTAGCCCAAAGAGAAAATTTTGGTGTTTACAAACAGAATTACATCTTTTTATTTCTCCCTATACTGACAAGGAAGGAAATTGGGCAACAGTGCAAACCCAAGGACTACTTTTATTAACAGTTGTGCTGTGAATTGTGAATTCATACGCTCATGCCATGGTAAATTATTTTCACTGTGTAGACACAAAACTCCAGAAACTATTGTCCATTCTGCAAACAAACTTGAAAACTGCTTGATGTGCCGAATATAGTCAATCACATTGACAGTTGCTTTAGACTTGGGATTTCCTTCAGGTTGAAATTCACCGTTTTTCAGATCGAAATTCTCAATCCATCGATTGTCATGTCCAGTGTTTAACAGGCAACAGGCAGTCCACTATCCTAACGTGGTCAACATAGGTCAAAATGACCAATTAACATCAGGTTTGGACACGGAATAGAGTCAGATTAAAAGATTGATTAACTCCAGTGCCAACTGCCACATGAGTCGGGATACTGGAAAACATGCTACTGACTGCCAGCTAGAACAGTACGCGCGTGCTAAGTGTAATGGGGAGAAGGAGAGATAGTCAACTAGAGTTGTTAAATGTAGTCGGTTGTAGCGGAAAGTTTCAGGTCTGGCGTCGTTTTGTTTTAAGAATAACATTACGTTTCTGTGCAACGAAATGGGAGAAAATCGTTGCCGCTACAACTACAACAAGCTGCGAGTTAGAAATGTTTTTTGAAGAGTGGAAATACAAAAATAGTGGACGATGGAGAGAATCTTACAGCTTTGAGGATGATCAACATAGTGATACGGTGCCAGAGAATGTGGGATAATCGCTGTAGTCATTCAAAGTGCGTCATTAGTAGTTGCCTTAAAAGCATAAAACACCCCGCGTGATCAGCCCCAGGAGAACAGTGCAGTTTTCAGGCAGACAAAAGGCACCCGTCCTTCTCATAAGAAAGAACTGTTTCGGTCTGCATGAGTGAAAACATTTTCGGGTTGTAAAATCCATGGGGGTCTAACAGCCGTGTACAGCTGACCTCCTTCGACACAAACCGGCAGAACCATTGCGGACGAGTTCGAAACCAGTTGCCCGGCTGGTAAACAGCCGCGGGTAATTACTGTAGTAGGCAAACGCATGCTTTAGGGCAGAATGGACGACAGAAATTAATGAGCATGCATAATGGAAAAGTTAAGATTGTTGAGGGAGGACAGAAAGAAGGCGTTCTGCAAACTCGGACAGGTGAGACTTGTTACTGGAAGCAGGCCGACTGAAGAGGAGCGAAACAAAACAGGAAAGTCTTGTGCGAGAAATGTTTTCGTAACCTGTTCTCTCACAAACAACTTAACATAAAACGAATAACAAAAACCAACAGCGAGTACATAAAAACATTATAACTAGAAAATACAGAGAAAGGACATTGGCATTCAATCGTAAACTTCATAGTTTGTAAATTCCTTCTCTCTCTACCATTTCCAAAATCACAGAGCAAGTCGTTACGTTGCCATAAATCCTGCCAACTATTGACTTAGTGATAAATTCTAGAGAGCTTCCTCCCGAAAAATGAAAGCATGCCACGGAACTTCTGTCCAAAAAAACCTTTGATAAAAATCAAGCCCAATTTGGAGTCCATTTCACAGTGATGCGCAACGGAATGGCGCAAATATTTTTTGCCACCTCGAGCGCGAGAAGACCAATAGTATGGCGGCCGACAGGCGGGTCTCGCATCCTCCAACAACCATTAAAGGATGTACAAACATGCGCAAAAACATCGTTTTCAGTGAAACGCCATACCTTGTTAACACGGTGCTTTCTGTTCAGGTGAATGCTCACCGAGAATTTTCTGGCAGAATAGCTCTATAGCTACCAGCACCCCAAAACAATAGCCAGACTGGAGTTTTGCAAAAGGCCCACTCACCTCGTTATGGCTATGTTTGCCCTGTTGTTTGAAAGCACTTCGTTTGTCTATGAACTCTTTGGCAAAGTCCCGCGCCTGCTGCGTTTCGCCTAAATACGATCGCACGTAGTCCTGTACCTGAAAGGTAATTTGCGTCAATTTTAGTTCGCCGTCGCTGCAATGGGCAGTTCCCATGAGGCTCATTGACAATTATGGTGGGCTCTCGACCGAAAAGTTTTGAGGGCGGCGGCACCTGATTGATATGGTCAAAATAGAACGACACTTTACGCGCACTGCCCAGTCGATTCACCTCCATAACTGGACACAAGCCGTGGCTGGGACGTAATTTGTGACAAACAAACATTCAATACAGGAGGAGTGGAACGATTCTCATCTGCTCATGTGCCAGAAACTGGGATAAAGCAATGGGCCTGCACAATGGGCTAGAAAACCGTATATAAAAAATCTAGATCTTTCTTAGATATTGAGCAAATGTTTCACAGTTGCGAAAGAATTTTAATACCAATTCCAGGTAGACACAACCAGAAAGAGAGCAGTATTTTCTTATATTTTAGTGAGATTTTTAACGCGATTTAAGAAAGAACCATTCAAGACACATTACCAGCAAACTATGCATTGCCAAGTTGAAGTCTTAACCTACACTAAGACACCAATTCACTTCCGAAAGATCATGAAGTTCTGAACATAAGATTTGTAAACAGTGAATCTCACGAATGAAGGAGCTTTGACTAGTCGGCTAATCGGCTAAACAGCATAGGTTGACAGAAAAGTGCTGTTTAATAAATAAACATCTTTTGAATAGGTTCCACGCATACTACATATGCTATATGGGAAGCCCTAACAAAGTTATCTTTTGGACCAAACAAGTTGATCCACATTTTGGAAAGAGTGCAGGTGGCCTGATGCCTTATTGCGGTACATCAGGCGCGTTTAGGCCACAAGGCTGAGACCATTACACTAGTCACCTAATTATGACTCATGGGAACACGACCTTATCGGATTCCTCATGGGTAAAATCTTCCAATCCGCCTGTTTGTTTCAGAAAGACTATAAACCTGTATGAACTAACAATGTTAACCAGGCAGGTTATGTGTCCATCAAGTAGTAGATTACGGTGTCTATTGTACGCAGGGCAAATCTATACCAGATGTTGAGGAGTCCCGGCCTCCAAGCAACAGTTGGGACAAAATGAACATGCCACGAGGCCTGTGATGTTACCATGCTGAGCTAGGTTGCAGTGTCCAGTAATAACCCGGATTAGCTGCCTTATAGCATTTTGGAAACTTGGGGTAAACTTTTCGATTACCAAACAAAGCTATACTTGATTACTGCACCATCTGTATCCCGGACATGTGTTCCGGAATTTTGGACAGCGTGTGTTGAAGTCAAAATTTTCACAGCATAACTACACTATTTTTGTTCTAAGTCATAAAACCAAGAAACTGATCACAATCTGTGAACAAACGCCTACTCTTTCTAAAGGGATTATTTCCTTCTCATTAAAACGGTTCTCCTGCAAATGCATCTGAAAAAGAAATGCTGTTTGTCCATTCGACTCTTCCCGATAATACAACCACTAAAACTCTTGATAATTAGAAACAGCAGGTATCCACAGGGGAGACAATGCAACAGCGACTCACTTCGGAGGGAGATTCCACATCTTGGAGGAACGCAATGAACGTGGGAACTGAAATGTAAGAAGGGTATTGCGAGTCATTCCAACGTTCGTACAAAAAAGAGCCGGCATTGTTGTGACAAATTGCGCAATAAATAGTAAAATCGTACGCTTCCGATGAAGCTGTGTCACAAACATAAAAATAATCCTGCTTCGCTTTGTCACGTAATTTTGATTAACAAAACATTTTGAGGTTATGTGGGACCTTAATGATAAGTGCATTTACCCAGAGACATACGGAACTATAGAAATTATGTCTGTAGAAGTCTTTATTTTCTGAAAGCTAAAGGAATGCAGACTCTGATTTCTAACTTTATACCGAGTTATTATTAATTGGGTCACGTGACCATTGTCTCTTTATTACAATTTAACAACAAACAAAGGTACATTCATAACGAAAGTTAAGAAGTATGATTAGGATGAAATCTCAAAAACGCTGCAACAGTTTACTAAAATACCACTTTGTTTTCGTTATATGCGCAACTTTTGTTTTCGGAAAAATTCTTGCACTAGAGCAACTTCATAAAATCAATTCCCAACGGAGTTTTGGAGAACAGTGTAAAAGGAATAGCATCTGAAAGTTCTACACAAATTCGATCATTTCTGAGGTATGATGTTAGGAAACATGAATTGTTAATATACAATTTGTATTTCAGTTTTCTTTCTGAAGATGCATTTCTGTATGAAATCAAAAAAGGACTGGAAACTTTAAATTTTCAAAATAATTGTCACAGAACAACACCACAGAGAAGAAAACTAGTTTTTAAAAGCCGCGCGTAATAGGACCTGTACACATCTAAAAACAACATTCGGTCTTATAATTGCTGCCTTAGGCCACAAGCAACAGAGAACAGAGTGTGTGTGAACTGACCATCAACAGATGTCTGCATGCCCTTCAGCGCCCTCTCACACCACTGTGTGAACTCATCCACCGGCTTCATCACCTGGAACAATCTCTGAACAGTCTCCTGCAATAGGATATGAACTCACATCATCCAAGGAAACTGACTAGCCAACACTGAAGCCACATGAACACAGATGCCTTTGCAGAAATAACCCTATGAAATCAAGTCAGATCATGAAAAAACAAGATTTTCTAAAATTTGGTGGGGATACGGAGGCCTCAGTCCGAAATTACGCGAGGCACATTCAAGAAGTATTTTCCGCAAATTTGAAGTCAGCCTCCAAATCTGCGGTTAAATTAAATTCAGCTTTCTACACAAGAACGGATGCACCGAAATTAGTAATAAAGGCCAAAATGTAGACTTCTCACACCTGTGGCCACCAGTCACACAGATAGTTAGTTTTCCTTTATGGAGATTATTTCTGCAGTGACCTCTGGCTGAACTTAATTCACTTCGCTGAACCTGCCGAAACAACCGGCTAAGACATCCAATTGGTTTGTAAGCCGGTTCACCTGATGGTACCAGCGAAATGAATAAAACGCACCCTATGTGAAAATGTGTCTAGGATAGCGAGACGGATTGAAGCTACACTACCTGAACTCAACACCTGTAAATTTGGTTCCTACAGCATGTCAAGAGCATCATTCTAAGCCCACCAGTGTCGTGAATTGCCAATGGCTTTCTATTCAGACACCTATTTAATACAACTGTTATGCCATCGGTCTTTGTTGTTTGAGGTGGGATCTTACGGTGAAGCACTATGACACAAAAAGGCAACTTCACCAACCATTTGATGGGCCCACATTGGAGTGGTTACACCCCCAATTTCATATTTTACTAAGGCTTTGCTAGGACTATCTGGTTAGCCCAATACATATAAAATATACAAAATTCCGTCTGGGTACTGAATTACCTCCTCTTTCTTGGTTTTGGCGTTTTTCTGTCGGTTGGCGTTCACATTGGCTGCAGGACTAGAGGCAGATGCACTCAGAGTGGGAAAGGCAGCATTGCTAGAAATAGAGAAAACGTTGCAGTCAACAAATTTCTTTATAATGGTCGAAAATGCACTCATTTTTCACGAAAACCTACGGAGGACGACAGAAAAAGGAACATGGAAACTTACATCTTTTCATGCTAACACGTCATATTTATGTATGTAAACATGTAGAAAACGTGACGAAACTTTTAAAGTGGAAGGCATCCTTGCTCAAGTCAAAAGCATTCAGCACAGTTATCGGAACTGAAATTCTATGGAAAACAGCTCTCTCTGATGAGCAGACATTTTCAAAAATGTGCTCACTTCCTGTTTCGGGAACAGTCATTTCCATTTGAATTAGTTTCAGCAGGAACTGACAGAAAGAGTTAAAATAGCAAAAATATTAAGTATAAAAATGCTGACTCACTTTTGTGCTGGTTTTCTACTGTTTGCGACCACAGCCTCATCCCAGAACCCGAGACTCGTCTTGTTCTGAGCCCAAGCGCCCTCTGTTGCCCAACCAGACTGTGAGCCCCAGGCGGCAGCTGTCCCCAGCTGCATGTTCTGTTGAGAAACGTAAACATAGCATGAGGAACAAAACAACATCTCCATCATTGATACTGTACCTCTCTTATTTTGCAGTGAATATTTCCAGAAAGACCACGGGATTACCACTGCACACCTGAGGTAGACTACATAAGGTCTTACAGACATGATGACGTCATGGGACACAAAACAAAATTCACCACCTTCACGATTAAGTCAAAGAGTGTGGTCCATTGACCAATCGTGTTGTTTCTATGTTAGGCATAGCAGAGTTCAGAAAGTATAAACAAAGCCTTTTCAAGCCCAACACGAATAATATTGCTGTAGGCATGTTGATTATACCATGGCCCGTGACAGGGTGCCCCACAGCATTTTCAGACATGCCAATACACTGCACCCATCACTCTTCAATCTACACTCCTCACCTGCTACATGTCAACTGCTTCAGTTTTTACATATCTGAATAGTATCTGCCAATTTGTTTTTCCACTCGACTTTGATTTGAAGTGTTGGGCTGTTACACGTCAAAATGCTTTGCCTTTTGCCATTGAAAATCCACGTAAAGAGCGCAGATTAACAGTTTCTGCCTCACACACCTGAACTAGCTAGCTATTAAACCTTCCTTCACCAAGCATTCTAGGTGGCTATTACAATTTCCCTCCCCACTCACCCTGGCTTGCTGTTACACCTTCCCTCCCCACATTCTATAGCCTGTGGTTAACACCTTCACTCCCCACTCTATCTGAGCCACAATTACAACTTCCCTAAATATTTACAAAATGTATTTTAACTTCTCCCAGCTCAATGCTGATTCTCATAGTTTTCTCAACATCACAATTTACTAAGCCAATTATGCTTTTCCAGTGCCTGCCGATTTCCCTCTTTCGAGATTGAACCCCTGCAGCTGTTTGTATACACATCTAGACGAGAGATCACGAGACTTCAAATTCCATGTGCAGACGACTGAGCAAATTAAACAAGTAGTAAACAAGGTAGTTTTTTTCAATTCAAACACAACAAATGTTCATGTCGGCAAAAGATAACTTAACAGAAACGACGTTTTGGACTTAATCCAACATCTGCTAAAAATAGTGAAGAGGTTGGCTAATTTCAACAAAGATTTTGATCGATTAAAATCTGATTTTTTGTTATGGTACTATCCACATAAGCCTTACAAGCACACACGGTAACACAGTTCAGCTTGGCCGTTGTTTCATTCAGTTTGGAGTAACCTAAGGGGGACCGAAAAATTGGGGACTCCAACAAATTTCTTAGTGCTACGAGTCCCGCGAATCGGCTTTTGAAAGCCAGACGCCCACACTGCTACTCACCCTAGCCTGTTGATGCTGCTGCTGTCTCTGCTGTTCCTTCTCCAGCTGCCGCGCTTGCTCTTCCTGGATTTCCAGTAACGACTTGGCCACTGGCTGCTGTCCAGATCTGAAATTGCCAGCAGTACCATACGAGCGCACAAACGTACGAGGAACAGCGAATGTTCACGTTACGACCAAAGGGTGAAAAACTTGCAATTTGAACAACTTGAAAAACCCTTAAAAAAGATTACTTTAACCTTATCCAAGGCAATTAACATGATTTATTCACGATGTGAATGACCAGAATGCATTTTAGCTACATTCTGTGTAGTTGAGTGACTAAGAGATGGAGTCAATTGAGTACAAGATGTAATGCACTGCATTTTAAACAAATCAATTATAGTCATCACTGTTACTATGAAGGGAATTTTAATTAGATCGCATGTCTGATCAGAACACGCACAAACCAAGGCATCCCATCTTACGAGTAATTAACATAAAATAAAATATGCGATATAGTGGCATCCCAGCCAATCACGTGCGATCAGCACTGGCGAACAGAAGGTATCTACAAATCGGGCCATCGGAAGGTAGGCTTCTTGCGATGAGAAAGCAGATCTGTTGTCTGATTTGGGGTGAGTCAATATGAAGGCAAATCCAGTGTCGGACAAGCATTTACATGTGCCACTTTTCATGCACTAAATCAGACCACCAATATGTCAGCTTATGACGGCACGTAACTGTCATAAATGTCAGAAACTCCCCACATTTCACTACACAACTAGTCACTTACATTTGAGCTGCCCACGACTTCTGCTGATGGTGCTGTCCGTGCAGAGCCTGCATCTGTTGGCGTTGTAGTTCAGCCAGTCTTTGCTTCTGCTACAAACACACACAGACCAAAGACAATCAATAAAGCTGCTGGTAAAGAGTTTCAAGTGGAACGTGCATGCAAATTCCTTATCTCTGTTATTTCCAGGTCAAATTGGTTAGCGACGACGTAAATATGAAGTAGGTTGAAAATTGTCAAATGCTTTTAAGAACGAGTTTTGTGTCGAAAATGATCCTTCATAAATCACTCAACCGTGTCCAGTAAGTATCGTGACGTGGTGTTGGGGAATAACACTTCATGATGTGGGTTATGTGAGCCCCCAAGGTACGTCATTACACGAAAAGTCATCTATTTGCTGAATTTTTTGTTTTTACATTTAGAAGTTGTCAGTGAATACATACTGCACTTTGTTTAGCATAGGTGATGTTCAAACAGCATTGTGGTTTAGTTCTTGCTTTCCATTAGCACAGTTAGGAGCATGCAAATACATCTTTAATGTCACATACAGCGGCATCTTTAAAGATGTTCGAGATCTTATTTACCCAAACACCCACACAACTTTAAACTTTAACTCAGTAAAAGTACACGTGTTCTGAAAGTAAAGAGCCTGTGGAATTTGATATTTGACTTCTCATCAACTCGCCTTTGGCTGGGTCACGTGACCATGTCCGCTTAGTAAAATTTAGCAAAAGAGAACATTGACAGCAAGCAAATTAATGGTGTCAGTAACGAGATCAAGTTTTATTTGATATAAGTGTTCAAGATGAAATCTCAAAAACATTGTTACAGTTTTCTAAATTGCTTCGTTTTCGTTTTAAAAAAAGTTGGATTTTTTCAAGAAAATCATGTAAGTCCCGTTTTTCAATGGCCCTTCATGCTACAGGAAACATTTCAAAAATAATTCTAACATCGTTTTATAGAACAGTGCATAAAGCATAGTATCTGTAAAGTTTCAACTACTTCCGAGATATGACGGTCCAAAGTTTGCCAAATTTGACTTTTTCGAGGGTCCTACATAGCCATATGTAGACGTTGAGCTTGAAGTTAGCAATTTTGACTTGGTCAAACTAACGCACGGCTCTGACACACCCCACCTTCACAGTACACTGTTACAACTATGTCCAGTGACCGAACAATACCTGCTCTCTCTCCTTGCGCTCCTTTTCTTCTTGAAGCTGTTGTATTTGTGACAATGATAAGGTGGTCGTTCCCTGGGTGGGGCCAGCAGAGCAATTTGCCCACTGCGCTGTCGCCGGCAACTGGAAACATCCAAGAGCAATGAGAAAACACAAACACATGAAGTAGCACACTGATGTCACGACAAAGCTCCTCCATCACTATCTCTCCCATAAAGTATTTTGAGGACACAGGATTTTAAGAGAACTAAGGCCCACCTAGGTACATACGAGAACATGTCATGTGCTGTGTGATTTTGTATGGTTTGACCCAATTAAACCCTAGAAATGGACCACAGAGTGAGATTCAGAGGCACTTGTGTATCATCTGAGATAAAACATTTTAAGTTTGCACAGCGGACACTTCGTTACTAAAAATTTTTACTAACAAATACTGATCACATGATAGGCGTGCCATGAGCAAACAGCACATTATGAGAAAAAGTCGCTTCGTTTCCCAACTTTCGAAATTGTTAAAAGTGGACGATTGATCAGCACAGACTGGACGTTGACAGTGATGACTGATTCGAGAAAGAGACTTCTCTCTCGCTACAACAGGAAATCACCACAACGCGTAGGTCATTGATTACATGATCTGGCGACCAATATGTTAAGCTAATTAATTCATGCAAAGGTTTCAGTGCTCCAATATGAGTGACATAATACACACTAGCTTTGACTTACTTAGTAACTACACCTTGCCTATTTATTTACTTTACCTGAATACTTGTACCAAAGAACAGAGTTTAGCAGAGAACACCATTTTGGTGCACTGAAATACCACAGTGGGCAAAACGCCTATTTTAATCAACACATTGGTATAGTTAGTTCAAGACTATAAGTAAGCTAGAAAGGTCGATGAAGAGCCTGCCTGGTTTAACACTCACTTAAAAGTTGTATTTCGCCCAGTTTAGCTGGCTAAAAAGGAAAATTGAACTAGACTTCTACTCTAATTAAATCGGTTACGAAACATTCCACACAGTGATTAGATTCGATTTTCATTTTCCAGCCAGCTAAAGGGGATGCAGCACACCTTCAAGCTCTGTTTAGAAGAGGAGTGAATTTAGTCAACTAAAATTCCACACTGTCTGTTCACATTCCAAAACCGAGTCGTACAACTCTTCCCAGCCCCAAAGCACGGACGCGCACGACGTACCTGCATTTGAGCTAACTGTGCTTGTTGAAGGCGTCGGAGAGCATCTTGCTGTCGCTTGACTTCCTGTTGGCGTTGAGCATCCTGAAGAGCAAGCAAAAATACAGTCACAAAAAACCCCCACGGACACGAAACGTTCAAGACTCAGCGATACCGAGAGAAATATCCAGCTTGGTTTAATCTGAACTCACATGCACTAGTCAGTGCTTGATATCTAACCACACCAACCAGTCTATTGACTGCACCACGATTTACAGACCGAGTTAGATGCAACAACAGTTGACTGCACTTGGCGTGAGATTTGTTGTTAAGACTTGACAATAGTGCTCAGGGCTTGGAATGACCTTTGACAGAAAAGAGGAAAATTTTCCAGCAGATGTATCGTTTCACAATAGGCTTGTAGGATAGAAACGTTTTTTTTGACTCAAATAAAACGTTTTTTCATGAATCAAGTGATTCATAAAGATAAATAACATACGAAAGATGAGGAAACTGGAAATCAAATAAAAGGAAATCCAAACCAAAAAGAGGAAATCCTCTTAAAAGAGGACAATTCCAAGCCCTGCAATGCCCACAGTACATTTCCAAACACAGCTGTCCAGTGGACCCATCTTCCATTCTTTGGGGTCATTTCAATTTATTGGGGTCCATAAACATAGTCTACAAATCACCGCATTAGTGCAGAACAATAGACAATGTATGTTGGAGTAATGGGGCGTGTCTGGTGAGACTTTTGTTAGTCATAGTCACTTGCAAGAGCCCCGTATTTTTAGAACCTGTTTTCTCCAATCAATAACAAGCATCAAGCTGGTTCTCAAAATACAGGACCCCTATAAGTGACCTTTGCCCTTGTAAACGGAAAATAACATTAGATAACCAAGAAGTGAAATGAACGAATCTCATTTCTTTATTTAATACAACCTATGTTCAATAAGTGCGTCCTGGATAAGACACCAATTCAGTCCATACACGTATGTGAAGTTGGTTGCGTTAACTGGCAAAGTAGTTTCGGGTGAACAGTGTATGCAGGTTTCTCTGTGGGCTAACTGTTGATGCACTATTTTATTTTGTAGTGCGTAAGGTTACGTCATAGTACGTGTGTCAATTGGTTAAGCTTCTTATATAACAGACTTTCCGGTACTATCTGGCCTTCTTGACATGAACCGCTATACTGGTAACGCGTACAACGCTAACGATGTTTTATGGAGCCTAGAGCCTATATCATTGTAAGTTTATACTATTTTTTCGCATATTACCGTAGAATTCACTGGCTGTTTCTCGTATTGTGTAAGACTGTTTAATTAGCCCATGCTGTATTACGTGGAATATCTTTATTGTATTGTAACGTGAACGCTGTATTTCCAAAGACTTATTATTCGTTATATTTGTTTCAGTGAAACCGGCCTTGTCGGACAGTAAGCATAACGTCAACCTTGTT
>NMRA01000271.1:291027-373736 GCA_002633005.1 Phoronis australis
GCCTCCTACCATACCGTCTCCTCAGCACCCCACCACAGCACTCCTCACCTTCCTGTTGTCCCACCTACCACCCCCTCTCTGCCTCCTACCATACCGTCACCTCAGCCCCTCACTCAGCACCCACCTGCTGCTCCAGCTGCCTCTGCCTCTCCGCCTCCCTCCGTGCCATCTCTTCCTGTTGTCTCCTCATCTCCTCCCTCAACCTCATCTCTTCCTCCTGCTGCCGCTGTAGTTCCTCCAATTTACGTTGCTTCTCCTCTTCTTCTCGAACCTGCTGCGCTCTTAGCTCTGCCTCCACCTTCTCTCTCTCCTGAAAACAGCAGTACCTAATGCCAGTATGTTCAACAACAACTACACTGGCTTGAAGGGTCATGCACCAAACAGGAACTCAAAAGTCACTAGGTGGCGCAAGTGAAACAGTCTAGCTATAGAGTGCATGCATTCAACACATGGTGACTCTTATTCAGCACAAGGCACTTCTACTGCAGCAGCGAAATAGAGCGTAGTCCAGCTGTTCAACAAACCTTAACTTTACTGTGTGTGTAGGTGAGTTTCCAAGCCATCGCCTCTGTTTATGGCAACACTGGAGCCTAACATATGGACAGCGATGACTTCGCAGTCTCAGCAAAGCACGACGCCAAAACAAGTCCACACTTCTGCCACTGCGCGATGCACACATGACAGAAACCTTCGCAAATTTGAAAGTTTGGAAAGAACTGCGAGCTCGTAATTGCGCCAGAGCAAACTCAATAAGCTGTCACGACTTATCAGTACATGATCAAACTCAAAGACAAAAAACGAGGCTATAGGTTAAGGTTATGCAGACCTTATCAGCACGTCTATTCATAGTAAAATATTTAAAAAACTATAAATTTTACTGTCACAGTCAGTAAAAGTACTTATTTTCTGAAAGTACAAAATTTTTGACATTTCACCATTCCATTATTAATAGGGTCAAGGGACCATGCCTTCATATTAGTAAAATTTAGCAAATTAAAAAAGAAACATACATAAAACGCAAAACAACGCTACCAAAAACATGATCAAATTTTATTTGAAGTAAATGTTCAAAGTGAGATATCAAAAACGCTGTTACAGTTTTCTATATCATTTCATATTACGTAACTTTAAAAATTCTTCATAAAATCTTAAAACCCCTACGTTTTGAGAGGCCCTCATGAAAAAGTGGAAAATTTTAAAATAACTAACAACATTTTTGAGAACAGTGCATAAATCATAGCATCTCAAAGTTTCATATGGATCCTATCAGCCATCTCTTGATATCAATTTCAAGTTAGTAGCCAAATTTGGCCACGAGGGTCCTTAAGGTAAGAGCCAAATCAATCCTTGTGTAGCCTAAGTGACAAACCTTTCTTATTTTTTCTTGTTCCATCCTCTGTATGTCTTGTAATGATGGAGCTTGTGATGGTTCTATGTCCCACACACTGCCTCCCTGGGTCCAGGCACCTGCAGAATAGGTGTCAGACAGTTAAGAAAAATAAAGCCTCAAAATATGGATACATTATACGCATCCGTCTGGAGAACAGTAAATCTTTTATCTCAGCGACAATCGGGGAAACTCTGGAAGCCTCACTTCTGATCGAAAGTATACAGTGCTGTTTACTAGCTTTTTCCGTGTTTGTCAAAGCTGGTATCAAGTATTCAACATTGCAAGTACGATTGAGGACAACACTGGCTTCTGCGGATTCTACAGTTACCATACTTCTCTCGTTATTTCTGAACAACAAACGGGACTTTTGGCATGCTCAATGGAAATTCAACGCCTTTTTAGTACAACTAATTAACCTCGATACCCTACCCCTTTCACAACTGGGAAAAATCTTAAAATAAAGGGCATCAAATTACCAAATTTGATTTTTGACATTTTAACTACTTCAAAAATATGGTTTTTACAACGACAAATTAAAATAACATAGACCTCCTTATAATTAATATCTTTCAAATATTCTCAAGGCTAAACGCAGAATTTAACCCTTATCCTGCTAAGCCTCTATTCAGACAACTTTCCCTGTGTGCTAAGCTAAGTAGGTCACCACTGCTGCTATGCACTGGGCTGTTATGAAGGTCACTCAGATTAATGACCTAACATTTTTAAATTGGAAATTTGAAGGGGTAATGTCAATTTCACATAAAAGTAGTCTGCACAAAAGTTGTTCAGAATTTAATGGAGTTTTTCACCATATACATATCTTTACCATCGTCTTGCTGTGAATAATTCTATTAACTTTCAAACTGGACACCCTTTGTTTTTATCTGTTTTCGCACATGAGAACATTATAGCTGACACTCAAAAACCGTAATAAGCATTTTTAAAAGGGAATTCATGGGATTTGCATGTTTAANAAAACAGCAGTACCTAATGCCAGTATGTTCAACAACAACTACACTGGCTTGAAGGGTCATGCACCAAACAGGAACTCAAAAGTCACTAGGTGGCGCAAGTGAAACAGCCTAGCTATAGAGTGCATGCATTCAACACATGGTGACTCTTATTCAGCCCAAGGCACTTCAACTGCAGCAGCGAAATGTCGCGGAGTCCAGCTGTTCAACAAACCTTAACTTTACTGTGTGTGTAGGTGAGTTTCCAAGCTGGAGTCTAACATGTGGACAGCGATGACTTCGCTGTCTCAGCAAAGCACGATGCCAAAACGAGTCCACACTTCTGCCACTGCGTGATGCACACATGACAGAAACCTTCGCAAATTTGAAAGTTTGGAAAGAACTGCGAGCTCGTAATTGCGCCAGAGCAAACTCAATAAGATGTCACGACTTATCGGTACGTGATCAAACTCAAAGACAAAAAATGGGTGCAATGAGGCTATAGGATAAAGGTTATGCAGACCTTATCGACACGTCTATTCATAGTAAAATATCTAAAAAAAACTATAAATTTTACTGCCACAGTCAGTAAAAGTACTTATTTTCTAAATGTAGAAAGATTTTTGAGTTTTCACCAATCCCTTATTAATTGTGTCAAGGAACCACACCTTCATATTTATAGTAAAATTTAGCAAATTAAAAAAAAACGGACATGAAACCCAAAACAACGCTATCAAAAACACGATCAAATTTTATTTAAAGTAAATGTTAGAAGTGAGATATCAAAAACGCTGTTACAGTTTTCTATATCATTTCATAATACGTAACTTTAAAAATTGTTCATAATTAAACCCCTACGTTTTGAGAGCCCCTCATGAAAAAGTGGAAAATTTTAAAATACCTATAAACAACATTTTTGAGAACAGTGCATAAATCATACTATCACAAAGTTTCATATGAATCCAATCAGCCATCTCTGGATATCAATTTCCAAAATTAGAAGCCAAATTTGGCCATGAGAGTCCTTAATGTAAGAGCCAAATCAATCCTCATGCAGCCTAAGTGACAAACCTTTCTTATTTTTTCTTGTTCCATCCTCTGTATGTCTTGTAATGAAGGAGCTTGTGATGGTTCTATGTCCCACACACTGCCTCCCTGGGTCCAGGCACCTGCCGAATAGGCGTCAGACAGTTAAGAAAATAAAGCCTCAAAATACGGATACATTATACGCATCCGTCTGGATAACGGTAAATCTTTTATCTCAACGACAATCGGGGAAAATCTGGAAGCCTCACTTCTGATCGAAAGTACTACAGTGCTGTCTACTAGCATTTTCCATGTTTGTCAAAGCTGGTATCAAATATTCAACATTGCAAGTACGGTTGAGGACAACACTGGCTTCTGCGGATTCTACAGTTACCATACTTCTCTTGATATTTCTGAACAACAAACGGGACTTTTCACACACTTTTGAAGGTACTTCAAGGCATGCTCAATGGAAATTCAACGCCTTTTTAGTACAACTAATTAATCTCGATACCCTACCCCTTTCACAACTGGGAAAAATCTTAAAATAAAGGGCATCAAATTACCAAATTTGATTTTTGACATTTTAATTACTTCAAAAATATGGTTTTTACAACGACAAATTAAAATAACATAGACCTCCTTATAATTAATATCTTTCAAATATTCTCAAGGCTAAACGCAGAATTTAAGCGGCCTTTTATGAACAAAATTCAAACCTGAGGCTCTAAGCTGATGGGCTTTACAAGAGTGTGCGAACTCTGTAATACATATGGAGTTCTAAAAACCATACACCACGTCACTCGAGTTCAACTGTAACAACAGGCACTGCTTACCGGAGACTGGAGGGTTGTTACCAGGCCAGGCAGACTCATCCTCTGTGCTAGGTTGAGACATGGAACGCTGGAAGTTGGCATGGTGTAGATCACTGGGCTGAGACATGGACCGATGCATTGAGTTGGCCTCGGACGTGGGCGGGGACCTGCGATGGAGGAGACAGCAAGTGAGCGTTGGCACCATTGTGACAGACAAGCACTACGAACTAGATGAGGAGTTAACCAGGTAATACAAACTTAAATATTTAGTCGCCAAAGTATGGGAGCAAATAGCCTAATACTATTAGCCATACTTACATTAAAGACCACAGACCAAATCGCACAACCTATAAACACCTGAACTCTTTCACTTCACACTTTATAGCACGCACAGCTCTTTCCCAGTGCGAATGAAATTTCGAGGAAATTTGGGTGCACAAACAAAAATGCAACGGAATTGTTGTTATTAATTGTACTTGGTTCTGAAAGTTTTTGTATATCGTCTTATAGTTGAAATTCAGCTTACGAGTTCGACTCATGAACAGTTTGCAACGTAACATTTACGATTGAATATCTAGCTGCCATAGCTTTGATCCAACCACCGTTGAAAAATGGCTCTAAATTTCGAGAAAAAAAATTATTTCACTGAAATTTTTCTACTGAACGAAAGACTAACGTAAAGTGACCGTATGATGTCATAAAGTGCCCTCCTTGTACAGCTAAAAAATACACAACTGAAGGCAGGTACCTAAAATGCCAAATGGCAGCATTGATATCTGGGCAAGTCGTGCACGACGTCGCCAAAAGGAAACTTTGGCAGTGAAAGAGTTAAGAGACGCGACATTACAAGACTCGGTCATTACACGCCAGTCACTGCGACCGCTTACCTGGGCGAGGCCTTCTGCGCCATCTGTTGAAGGAGCTGCTGTTGGTGCTGCTTCAAGAAGAGCTGCTGAATAAGCGCCATCTGTTGAGGCTGGGTTAACTTACTGAAATCTTCCTGCTGCTGAAGCTGTTGTACTATCATCTGCATTTGAATTTGTTGCCTAAGACACACACATAGAGAAACGGGTTTATTATTGGATGGACTCATTAGAGTGTTCTGACTGGACATGAATCTAAAAATCCTTAACCCATGACCAGCGTCGGGGCTATTTTCTTCTCTGTGAAACAAAGAAAAGTTACTCAATGTCTGCAGGTATATATTACTTTTTTTTGAACTCCGTGCCTTGTCCCCACAACCGTAGCCAACTCACCTGAAGCACTACCTTTTTGTTGTCTTTGTGGGGAAGTTTTCAAATTTGCTATAAACCTTTATGAGTTCATGTAGGTTATAGAATACTATTCACTTTTAATGTCGTGGATAGACTAAAGCTTTTAAAATACATCTGAATTGGTAATAAATCTGCAGCACTACCTTTAGTTTCATTTTGTTTTGCCAATAACCAGTTAACTAGAGTTTACACACCAGCAAACTTCCACAAGTTGGTCGATACTACCACCATTTTACAAACTCGTCTTAGGAACGAGACACACACATGATCCCCAATGCAGCAAGCTAGACCGTCCGTCTAGACCAATTTGAGTAACGTATCCGGATAGCAGCAATGGCAAACACCACTGTCAGATGCACCACTACAACGCAACAACAACAACCGCGACGGCATCCGACTCCGGCGAAGGGAAGGAGCAGGTGCCCAAACGTTCCCAACAAAAGCGTTGACACTAGTGCTAAGACTACCTACACAGTAGCAGTGAACTCTTACCTCATGATAGCTGACTGCTGTAGTAATTGTTGCTGCATAATCATCTGCTGCTGCTGTTTCAACAGCTGCTGTTTGAGTTGATCAGTGGCCGAGTCCACTGAGCCAGCGTTGTTCTGCAACAGACAGCAGCACTGCAAGGTTTGATCTTACTACCAACGGGTGCAGCTTCATGCATAGAGCTACAGTACAAGACAAAAGTATCGCACTAGAACTACCGCTTTGCCATCACCGCGGCTACTTCTGCAGTTAACAGCACGAAGGACTGGTATACAACTATAATGGGGGCAAAATTCCAAATAAAGATTGGCTTCGCCACTTTGCTAGCCTTCCTGACATTTTGTCCTTCATTCTCAGTCACAAGGAAAGACTACTCTAACTGATGGAGAGCTTGGCTTCCGCCTAGCCGTCATAACAGGGAATTCCAGGTCATTATGTCTGAACACTTTTGGCTTGTACAATAGACTTGATTTTACTAACAAGGCAGTTTCATATAGGCGTGGGGCAACATTGTGATATGGCAAATTTGGACTGCAACAGAATTATAGAAGAAAACTTTACTAAACAACAACTGTGTCCACAAGAATATGATTCTTAGGGAAAAGTGGAATCTTCATAGTAGGAAGAATAGCCACAGATGTGTCAATAAGACGACAGCTTGGTACAGCTGCTTCTAACTCCAACATTCAAAACAAAAAGCTGAAGCAGAAACCGATACGAATATAAAGAAAAAGTTAAGCATTCACGGTGAATTATCCTAAAAATTTCAAAAAACTTCTTTTCGGCTCGCTGCGACTCCAGTACTTACAAGTAACGGGGGAGGTGACTGGCCCGGCATGAAGGGAATACGGCCCCATCTTTTAATAAGTTCACCTACAACAGACAAGCGTGATGAGTGAGGGTTCGCGCGTAGATACACTGACAAGAGCTACTAAGCGATAGCCACATTCCAAAATACACTCTTACGTCTGAGAGGTAAGAAACTGATTCCGGCCAAGACAACAGCGGCGTCATCGCACGTAATGCCAGGAACTTAAATATTATAATAGAGCTTGATGGGAATTTTCTCAGATCTGTCTTGCAACCCACGGAACTGAGAGTATAAATGTAAACAAATCTTCAAACAAACAACAAAAAGTTAGCAGCACAGCAACATGTGAAACCCAATGGCACAAAAACTAACCAGAAAAAGTGCCTGCCGGAAGTGAGGGACTACGGGGGGAATAGTTTCGTTCGGCGGTTGCCGTACAACACCTTCAACTTCAGCCAATGTGTCATACAACGGGGAGGAAATCGCANTCAATGTCTGCCCTGTCCCCACAACCGTAGCCAACTCACCTGAAGCACTACCTTTTTGTTGTCTTTGTGGGGAAGTTATCAAATTTGCTATAAACCTTATGAGTTCATGTAGGTTATAGAATACTATTCACTTTTAATGTCGTGGATAGACTAAAGCTTTTAAAATACATTTGAATTGGTAATAAATCTGCAGCACTACCTTTAGATTCGTTTTGTTTTGCCAATAACCAGTTAACTAGAGTTTACACACCAGCAAACTTCCACAAGTTGGTCGATACTACCACCATTTTACGAACTCGTCTGAGGAACGAGACACACACACACGATCCCCAATGCAGCAAGCCAGACCATGCGTCTAGACCAATTTGAGTAACGTATCCGGATAGCAGCAATGGCAAACACCATTGTCAGATGCACCACTACAACGCAATAACAACAACCGCAACGGCACCCGACTCAGGCGAAGGGAAGGAGCAGGTGCCCAAACGTTCCCATCAAAAGCGTTGACCCTAGTACTAAGACTACCTACACAGTAGTAGTGAACTCTTACCTCATGATAGCTGACTGTTGTAGTAATTGTTGCTGAATAATCATCTGCTGCTGCTGCTGTTTCAACAGCTGCTGTTTGAGTTGATCAGTGGCCGCGTCCACTGAGCCAGCGTTGTTCTGCAACAGACAGCAGCACTGCTAGGTTTGATCTTACTACCAACGAGTGCAGCTTCATGCACAGAGCTACATTACAAGACAAAAGTAACCAGACAAGCCATCACGGCGGCTACTTCTGCAGTTAACAGCACAAAGGACTTGTATATAACTATAACGGAGGCAAAATTCCAAATAAAGACTGGCTTCGCCACCTTGCTAGCATTCCTGACATTTTGTCCTTCATCCTCAGTCACAAGGAAAGACTACCCTAACTGATGGAGAGCTTGGCTTCCGTCTAGCCGTCATAACAGGGAATTCCAGGTCATTATGTCTGAATACTTTTGGCTTGTACAATAGACTTGATTATACTAACAAGGCAGTTTCATATAGGCGTGGGGCAACAGTGTGATATGGCAAATTTGGACTGCAACAGAATTACAGAAGAAAACTTTACTAAACAACAACTGTGACCACAAGAATATGATTCTTTGGGAAAAGTGGAATCTTCAAAGTAGGAAGAATAGCTACAGATGTGTCAATAGGACGACAGCTTGGTACAGCTGCGTCTAACTCCAACATTCAAAACAAAAAGCTGAAGCAGAAACCGATAAGAATATAAAGAAAAAGTTATTAAAAGCATTCATGGTGAATTATACTGAAAATTTCAAATTCTTCTTTTCAGCTCGCTGTGACTCCAGTACTTACAAGTAACGGGGGAGGTGACTGGCCCGGCATGAAGGGAATACGGCCCCATCTTTTAATAAGTTCACCTACAACAGACAAGCGTGACGAGTGAGGGTTCACGCATAGATACACTGGCAAGAGCTACTAAGCGATAGCCACATTCCAAAATACACTCTTACGTCTGAGAGGTAAGAAACTGATTCCGGCCAAGACAACAGCGGCGTCATCGCACGTAATGCCAGGAACTTAAATATTATAATAGAGCTTGATGGGAATTTTCTCAGATCTGTCTTGCAACCCACGGAACTGAGAGTATAAATGTAAACAAATCTTCAAACAAACAACAAAAAGTTAGCAGCACAGCAACATGTGAAACCCAATGGCACAAAAACTAACCAGAAAAAGTGCCTGCCGGAAGTGAGGGACTACGGGGGGAATAGTTTCGTTCGGCGATTGCCGTACAACACCTTCAACTTCAGCCAATGTGTCATACAACGGGGAGGAAATCGCAGATTAGCCCGAAGCCCTGAGAGATTACTGGCAGTGAAACATTCGGTTGAGCTAAACTTGCAGGTTTCTCACCTAAGGGTTGAAATCTCTCATCACAGCCTCGCTTCACAGACAAACTCATGGTAAAATAACCGGCACTGAACCACTCAGCCATTTCACTGGATGTGAAGGGACCTGGAACAAATTGATACAAAACACCTCAGGCAAAGGTTAACGAACATTATGTACTCAATAAGAACACAGACGCCATTTTGTGGAGATAACCTCTGAGATAAACGGCAAAGAAACTGAAAATCTTGAAGAAGTTCATGTTTCACAATATGGTAAAACCTCACCAATTTTGGGCAAAATTACTCACAAAACTAATGATTTCTCATTTCAAGTTCTGGCATTCTTGTGAATGCCTGCAATTCTTTTAAACATATTACTATTCACAATTAAGCCCTGTTCAGAGTCCAGGGTGTAATTTTCGTACTCAAAATTGAATACAAAATAATTTTTTTTTGACAATTTTTCTTTCTACTTTATGGAAATGAACTAAAGACAAGTGTCTATTATTCTGCACTCCAGTACATTATGATTTATACGATTGACTGTCTAATCCTAGTTTGCACTAGATGACCCCAGCACTAAAGCTAGGATTTCCAGTTTGTATAATACTCAAAGTGTCAACTTTTTCACAAAACTTTCACTTTCCACTAGAGTTTGTAGCTAGAATTTAGGGTCATCAAATGGACTAGAAACTCACCTACGTCAACCGTCATGTGCAGCAAAATAGACACTTACCTCAAGATACTATTAGAGCAGGACGGAAAAGGTCAAATATGACTTCTAGGATTTCGAATTTAGAGATTAGACTGCAGCCTCCGATTGACAGGGCCTTCAAAGTACGGTTCCTAAGTTCACGATACTTCTTGTTGAACCAGCGTCCGCCAATGTATTAGTTAAATACTGACTTGGAAAACAACACATGACAGCAAAGTCTGTACCAGTTCACAGGCCAACTAAAGAAGAGCTGATCATAACAATGGTGCAACCTGCAGTTCAGGCTGCAGAGAAACAATCAAGCTGGATTCCCTTGAACTGGCCACGTCACCCTTGTAGCAGCTTTCAATTTTCAATACTGCACCTCAGGTGAGAGAGCATACCTTGCAGGTCGCCTTGAGGGTCCATGTAAAACCACTTTTTAGCATCTTCATGGTCCAGCGGTACACCTCCACTTTCTATTTTGGCTTTGGCATTGGACTTTTCCTCCTCCTGCAAGAGTAACAACAGGCACCACTTAACACTTCTAGGGATACCTTAAACACGTCAATTTCTAACTTCAATGACTAATTTTAGATCAACAAGCACATCTATATAATATTCAAAAACAAAAAAATGGCCCAACTACTACAGAGCTGGGCAACATGTGGACATGAAAGGTTTAAAGCAATACGGTTAAAACAAGAGCTATCTGGATTAAATGTAAGCACCAAAAACCAACCTTCTGACAACAAAAAGGAATAATCCAATTGAGTATACACCACTTCGTTTTGTAGTCAGTTATAGTGGTCCCAGGTTCTGAGAACAAGGTTTCTCCACTGAATATCAGATAAAACCCAAGATCCCTGCAAGTGATTAGTGTCATGACATTTACATATATCCAGGTTCTCATTCACTCAGGAACTTGAACCAGAGGAGCAGGAGACACTTCTCAGTTGTGTAGACAGGATTTGAACACAGATTTCATGAAAGGAGACCGGAGCTCAAGCCACTGTCTCCTAATAGAAGCTGATGACACAAAACTGATAATGAAACTTTGAGTTCTCGACAAATAATAGGCTTTCAATTAGGGATAAAGTGAAGAAGTTCTGCGCCGGAACATTTTAGCTAGGTACGAGAGAAAGCAATGGGAGCCTTTCGAGTGGCAACGTAGCGGCAGATCACACGGGACTGGATACTGGTGACCTCTAGAGGATGTGGAGGTAATTTAACTTTTGATTAAAACGCATCAAGTCTCATTACAAACACTGTAAAAGGATTTTATCATGAAGTAAAGATGTTCCCTTATGTCACCCACTGCCAAGAAGGGGTATCTCCTCAGCTGACAAAACGGTCACCAGTGCCACGTTATCAGCCTCCACAGCTTTCTGAAAGTCTGCCCTTATAACACATACCTCAGCCGTCCATGTGTCAACCATGTCTACTGCAGCTCTAGCCAAGTGGTCAAAGTTATCCTCCTCCATTGTATCACCATTGACTTTGACACTATCCAACACCTCGGACGCCACTCGTTCGGCACTACTCTCACTGCTAACAGTGTCATTAGGTGGCGCTGCATTAGAAACTGGCTTCTCTTCTACAGACTGCGACTGCAACAATTTGTCCACTTCAGTTGTATTCACCACAGTAGACGCAGACTTTATATCAGTTTCAGAGTCCTGTCTCTGTTTAATATCAACATTATTTTGAGATCCCGAGGACGCTCGGTCCTCTGCAGAACTGGATTCCTTCAATGAAATTGGCTTGTCTATTTCAGTCAGATCTTTGCCAGCTTTCCTGGATTCCTGAAGAAGTAGAAGACAATTCAGCAAACACAGTATGTATGCGCTATGGACTATAATAAAGCCAGCAAGAGAAAAACTATTCTCTAAAATACAGCCTTGACAACTGTTATTGCAACTTACACCAATCAAGGACATTATTCATATATCACATGAAGTGGTGGTCAATGTTTTCTCACCTCAACAAAAGTTAAAGCCACCCAGCTAAATGACTGCCACTCTAAAACAGTTGATTTGTCAGTTCCATGAATGTGTTGGTGAAACATGTACTCTGCCAAGTGGCATTGACGTCACCGACACCACTGGCACCATGACACCCAATTCACATACCAAACAGTTTCTTATGGAAGCCATGTCTTCATTAACATGCTCCAGACACGATTTTTATTCGAGTCTGGCATTAATTAGGTAAAAGAAGAACAATTGAAAAGAACAAAGCGGAGCATTGAAATGCGCCCATGAGAGCACTGCAAACGGTATGCTTCTATGGGTGTTTTTTAGTATCACAAAAATGGTCATTAGACGGCGCAGAAGGTGGCACCGTCTCTGTAACACACAAGTGCTTGCTAAATTTCATGAAAATAAGCCAAGGAACTTCTAAGATTTAGAGGCAAACATGAAAAACAATTGATAATAGGGGGCACAGCTATAGTCCGATTGGTCGAAAATTATCGTCATCTGTTGCCATGTCTATGGGAATTCATCCGTCAAATTTCAGAAAGTTCCTTCAAAGGGTCAAGGAGATACAGCCATCAACGCAAAAAAGCAATTCCAGTACACCTGCTCCCTGGTTTCTATGACAACCAGCATCAACTAGAAACCATGTTAGAATTAGAGGCTGTGTGGTAGCCAGTGAGCCTGATAAATAATCTCAAAGGGTCACTTCCAGCCACAATGACCGCAAAGACACGGAAGTCTACTACTCACCTTCTGCTTGGGTTTCTCATCAGCACCATTTTTAACAGTTATATTTTTATCCCCGTCTTCATCAGGTCGCCCATTCGCAACCTCACTTTGATCCTCTAGTTCCTTCAGGTCCTGCACAACAAGTTAAAATGTTACAAGCGGTTCGGCTGAAATTGTCTAACTCTGACTTCCTGCTGTTTCACAGACCTTCCATGCCTTCAGAATGAAGTTTAAGTAAGTAAAGCTGACAACTTAACACTAGCAACAACAGATTTGAAAGCCTCAGCAAAATAAGCGTTGAAAGCTCTTTTCACTAGAAATTACAACTAAGAATGATGGTAGCATATTTACTAACGTTAGACAGTTGTAAATCACCTTTTGTTTACCGTTGACATAATCGTGAAACAAACGAAAGCAGTACTTTCTAATATTTATATGGATAGATAAAGATGTTAACCCTGCATATTTGCAAGCACTTCAACATCACACAAGCAAAGCAGTAGGAGCTTATTCACAGCCCGACAACCCACAAGTTGATCAGAACCCCAAAGCTTTCTCAGGAAGGCTCACAGACAATTACCTAGATATAATCAATAAGAACACAAACCTTCATGGACACAAAGGCCCCACTGGCATCAAATGTGCCAACGTCTTCGTCGGGGTCCATAAGACTCCATTCAGGTACGTCCTCTACAAAAATAATTGAAATCACCGTCATTTCACATGTAGCTCACTTGGCTGTCAGTATAACATGGTAATCAGTTTTCAAATGAATTTGGTGTGAGTTTAATCTTGATGGTTATATAGGACCTCACTGACGGGTCAGTGTATTCAGCCACATGTCTTTTAAACAATAGATTTTAAATTGCCACAAGTATACATTCTCTGACAATAGAAAGCATGTAGAATTTGCATGTTTACTATTTACCAATCTGTGCAACCGCATCATGTGACCCACATCTTTATAGTAACATTTAGCAAAAAAAGAAAGGCACATTGATACCAAACTAACGGTATCAATAGCATGACCCAAATTTTTTCGATACAGATGCTCAAGATGAAATCAGAAAAAAACAGTTTTTAATTTTCCTTTTGTTTTCTTTTATGCCAAGTTTGACTTTTTTACTACAATAGCAAGTCATAATTTTTGACAGCCCCTGATGAAGCGTTTAAAAAACAATTACAAACATTTTGAAGAACAGTGCACACGCAGAGCCTTGTATCTGAGAGTTTCACGTGAAACCGACCAGCCACTTATGAGACACGTTCCGACATTAGCCAAATTTGAACATTTTTCTATGGTCCTACAAGACTTCAGGCCACAGGCCAGAAAGCTAGGCATAAATTACCGCTGATAAAGTTTCCAACTCCAAACAACAATGAACAGGGTTCATGACAGCAAAATGAAGACAGAAGTTACCACCGCACCAGTCCCAACCTGTGCGATCCAACAACTTTATCACTATTCCGAAAGCGCTCTGATAACCTGTGAACCCAAAGCTGTACTGACCCGAAAAAGTGACGCTTCCGCCCCCAAGACTCTCTTACCCTGATCCTCATCGTGAGAGCCACTCATGTACCGACTGCGAGAGTTATGCCGCTCCCGCCCGTAGCCATCACGGTGAAAACCACCACCCCGGTCTTCATGATACTCTGTCGTGTAGTACCGTCGACCCTCGCCACTCTCCCGCCAGTTGCTACGAGCTGTAACGTGAAAGTTGGAAGGAGACACTTAGCAAACATAAGTACACAAATATTAAAACAAACCGAATCCATCGCACTCAATGCAGAGTTTTCACAGACTAAACGGAGAAAGCAACAACTTTTGTCATTAACTTTAACAAAAACAAAGATCCCTGGTTATCTCGTACACATGTTTCTACGCTAATTACTGGACCCCTGGCATAATGGCTCGGCGAAAAGCCCTTATCTTGGCTTCTGTATTCACTGCCACGGTGCAAACACAATATCCGACTCCCTCTAGAGTGCGTTTCAAATTCAAAATACTATTCGTGTCAACAACAATGGTTATCTTCTTGAAATGGCCTTTTGATTTTAAAAGCAAAGCATCAGCTACATCAGATTAAGTCAGTGAATTAGCAAATTAGCTTTTTCTTATCTGACTCGAGTACTTACTATTAGTACTGAGTACTTGCTATTAGTACTGAGTACTTACTATTAGTAATGAGTGCTTACTATTAGTACCAGAAAGCCAGTTTCACGCTGTTGTTAATTTAGCTGCTTTCTCAATAATAACTGGCTATTTAACCCTTATCCTGCTGAGCCTCTATTCAGGCTACTTTCCCTGTGTGCTGAGCTAAGTAGGTCACCAATACTGCTGTACACTAAGCTGTTGTGGAGGTCACCCAGACTAATGACCTAATGATTTTAAATTGGAAATTTGAAGGGGAAATGTTAATTTCACAGAAAAGTAGCCAACATTAAAGTTGTCCAGAATTTAATGGAGATTTTCACCATATGTAAATCTTCATCATAGCCTTAGTGAAAGTTAAATGATCCACTGTAATCCTCTCAGGTCTGGCTCCAGCTGTACAGTGAAACTATGTGTCTACACTTACGTAAACCTGCCAATATCTCCCAAACTAGTAATCACAGCCATATGGTATAAATCAGAGAAATGTAGAAGAAACTGTGAACTATGGAATGCCCACGCTCACATACCTTAACAACATTCCAGGGCTCTTACAACTTCTGAACGAAAATCCCAAGTGTCCTGGGGTGAGTGTACTTTCCCAGCGAAGCTCAGCTTTAGCTTATTATAGTCGATTGAGTACACCCAACCAATTGTAATATGATAATTGGCATATCGGATGACCTCGCCTAGCGCAGGATAAGTGTTATCAAGCACGAGGGATGTTTGTTTACATGAGAAGAGTAGTTTGCGCATTGCTCTTCAATATCATACCATCAAGACAGTCACATGGGTACCTCACAGGTAAGAACGTTCAACTTACACATTCACCCAGTGAATGAAAACTGGCAGCTTAGGTCAAAAATGCAGGTGGTTCTGATCTCTATTTTTATTTGAAAATCATGTTGACAGCGTTTTCTTTTTATTACTCCCATTTTCAAAATGATCATCCATCTGAGATGGGCAAAAGTTATGCGGGATTTTTTTACTCGTTGTTTGGAAAATCATGTTGTTTTGAACCTTGCTCACCATTAAAAAATTGCATCAGACCCTTGCTAAAATTGATGCTGGTAAGCGTTTATTTTCAGTAGGAAGATCCCCTCTTAAGACAATAAAACATTTTAACTATTACGCCAAGTGGCACACCAGCAGACCAACACTTACACCAACTTTTAGACCCCGCCTTCCTCCAGTCCCCGTCTTCGTCCTCTTCTTCATGTTTCCTCGCTTCTCGCCAGTTATCGCTACTCATTGAACGTGAAAAATCTTTACGCGGCGACGGAGGCTCGTCGAACGCTCTCCCTGAGTAACGGTCCCTCTCAAACCACTTTGGCTCTCGACTGAAAGATAAGTACCTGTATAGTGGTGCCGGAGCAACACATCCTTATCATTCACATTTTAATCAATACTTCGTAACCATTCTGAAATGATGATGCTTCTCTGGGTTTAATTTCAACTACAGCATCGTAACAAAGAAAAAAGATCCCTGTAAGATTCGTGCAGCTCAAACGAGTAGTATGACTCACACACAACTTTCAGCACTATGACAATGCCCATCCAATAATACTTTTGACATAACATTTATGAGAAAATAATCGAGAAGTATATGAAAAAGAAAACTTAATGAGCACTCTGAATGAAAACCACAGCAGCTTACACAACTACGAACGTGCCGGACGGCAAAGACTTACCCATCTTCCCAACTCTCACTTCTGTTGTGCATTCGCGGTCGACTGAATCCACTGCTGTCCTCGTCATATGGTCCCCTGCTGTAAAAGCCATCCCGGCCCCGCCCGCGGCCCCTTCCTCTGTCGGGCCCGCCCCCTCTGCCGCCACGAGGTGCGGGCCCCCCTCGTCCCATCACACGTAATACTGCTGTACTATTTACAGATTGTGATAGGAGTCTCTGTAAACAGACAAAATAACAACAACAATTAGAGCATACCAAGATATGTTAAATGGCCATTATCGACGAGAACTTTTTTTCTGAGATCAGTCTCAGCACACAATCGAACCTTCAACCCATGCGATTATAAGCTCTGCTGACACAGATAAATCTCACTGAAAGAACAACAGTGTATTTTAAGCTTATGTAATGGCTAAAGTCACCAGCCTCCATTTCAGCAATGTCAGATTTTATTGTTTAAAAAACTCCCAGAAGTCTATCCACTCAAAGAATAATCCCAAAGTGTTCTTTCAGTCGTAAAACCAGTAATGTCTCTTTAAAAGTATTTGTGTTAACGGAGTCCCGAAAAACACAAAGAAGCAAATTTGAATTTTACAATAAGGCTCGAACAGAATTAACTTCCAATGATCACAAATATTAAGAGGTGTTAACTCCAGTGCAAATATAAGTCGTGCACATGCCAATCTCCAAACTTACTCACTCAAGTTTGAACCAAATGACCAGTACTGAGGTAGTGACAACAGATACTAAGACAAGAGCAATGCAGAGCATTGAAATGCACAAAGAAGTGCAATGCAAACGATGTTCTTCTAGGGGTGTTTATTTGAACCATAAAAATAGCACAGAATACATTGAACCCATCCAAAACTGGAAAGGTGTCATAGTCTCTCAAAATTATTTGTCAAATTTTATGAAAATCCATCAAGGAACTCAAAAATACGAAGGCAAACACAAAAAAAACAAACTACTGTTAGGAACCACAGCAGCAAAATTTTGAAAACCTCTCACAATGGGTTTAAGATACACAGCCATAGATGTGAAAATTGTCACTAAGGGACACCACAGTAGTTGGACCCGTTTAAAAATCCTCGCCAGTCATGCTCTTGTCAATAACCCTTAGAGTGGTTTGGTCGAGAGAGGGGTTGACGCCAATAAAAACAGACTTGAAAACAGTGAAAATGGCCACTAGGTGGCGCAAAATACCTCCAACCCATCCAAAAATGGGAGGATATCATCATCTCACTAATAAATGACTATCAGCCAAATTTTCTGAAAATCCATTGAGGACCTTTGCAGATACAAAGGTACACATTAAAAATAAAATTGCTAGTAGGGGGTACACCAGAAGTCAGATCTGTTGGAAAGATAACTCCTGCTGACCCATCCATGAAAGGAACACGTGCAAAATTTCATGAACATACATCAAAGGGGTTTGGAGATAGAGCAGCAAATGCCAGATGCTGGGGGGACGGCAAATGCAAAACAAGCGATAATAAACCACCTTGAGTAAAACGCATGCAAACCACCCTTTGCACGTACCTGTTCATCCTCCGAGGGGGCTAGCAATGACATGGGTGTCTGTGCTTTCTCCACGACAATAGAGGGCGATTGCAAGAGTTCCTCGGGAACAACGGACTTGGGGTTGAACAGTGCCAAAAATTCTTCTCGTCCATAGCGGTGCTCGGCGAGCTTGAATTTGGCAAAACTTGGTGACGGAGGGGGTGACGTGACAGAGCCGCCGTCAGCAAGCGTCCTCAGCCTGTTGAGTAAGAAATGGACGTTAACCCAACGCAACCAATGCAAGCATTGCACGAATTTTCGAAACTCGATATGCAACTGAAAAAAAATCAAATAAATTATGGAATTTGATGTGAAGACAGTCACAAAATACCTTTATCTGGAAGCATTTTACGCTCTTTCTTGAAGAAGTTTCTGACGAAACCATCATAACCAAGCATCAATGCATGAGGACACAATAATAATTGTACACCAGGTACAACTGATGGGCAAGTAATGAACAAAAACACACAAATTCACATGACAAACTACCCAAAAATATGACAAAGATAAAAACACATTTTGAAAAATGATTAAAGACAAAATCCTAAACTGTGACAATACAACCTTCACAAAAATGTGCATGAGAATTCAATGGAGACTTTCGGAAAGCAAAGGGGAATGACCACGTGTGACCAGCGACTCTTATCCCAACCGGCCTGTATCATGAGGTTGAATTTCTTCAGTAGGTGGCACGGGAGAACATTTCGCAATTAGACAAATTTCCGCCACATCCTTTAGAGGTCACTGGTATTCACTTCCACGTGATCAGTTGCCACAATGCTACTTGGAAAGTCTCCGAGTTGGTTACCATTCCGGTCCGAACTTCAATGTGTCTGCCATCTTTTCTTCAACAACCTTTCCTTAGTCTGAAATAAAATAACAAAATAACAACTTTAGCTATTATCCATCCTTTCAAACTTGCGGAGGAATAAAGCCAATGGGAATTTCATCCTTTAAAGCCCCATGCATCACCACCTTGTGTTTTAGTTCATTCTTTGGGTGAATCATTTTTTCAATACGGTGAATTGGTGTTTTCAGATGAAATCACGGAATAAGCAGAATTCGTTGATTACCTTCCACAGGAAAATAAACTGACAATAACTTCATTTGTTCCAGTTTGAAATGATTTTGGTATTGTAAATGCCAAAGAAACTAGCAATTTACAGCAAAGTAAGTCATTAAAAGTTGACTAGTCAAACTAAAAGCTTCTATTTCCCATGTACATCAATTTTCCATATAGATCCCAATGGCTAACCTGTCCTGACAAGTTGGAGTTTTTTTAGAAATTTGCGCAACTCAGGATCTTCAGAGCTTCTTAAAGATTAGAAAACAAGGCCCTCAATATTGTGGCCAAATATCGGCCCCATTAACCTTGTGAAAAATATTTAAAAATTCCACTCAAGGTTAGAATCAATTCTTCAAAATGATATGGGATAGCGATTGACCAAGGAAGGAATTGGTGCTGAGCAATCAGTGAGGCACCTACACCTTTCCCCCAAGGTGAGCGAGCACCCCGACCAAATACTATATACCAACCTGATAATGCTTGCTTTCTTCTAAATACAACATGACAATGTGAGACAAGACTATATACTGTCTCACAGATACGAGAACAGCTTTAATAATCTCTAAGAAAACTCTGAGTACCCACAGAATAACATACGAGTCTTTTGAAAGTGCATTGTCATTGCATGTAACAGCGTTTATGTTTGCTGGTATTTTACAGGAATTTTTAAGTCTGACAAATTATTTTGCTTCTCCGCTGGTCCTTGCCGGTCCTTTGGATCAACAAAATATAAGTGCACTTACACTGAATGACACTAATCTATGCACAAGCCATATCAAATGTTGAAAATTGTGGGCACTTGTCTCCTCTTAAATATTTACTCCACTTTTACCCCAAAGGCCAGGGGTGGATCCAGGATTTTGAGTTAGGGGGTGCCAGGGCAGAGTATTAGTCAGGATTTTGCACGTCAGACATTTGCATCCCGAACGGCCAAATGGAATCTGAGAGAATTTTAGGAGGGGCCATGGCCCCCTTGGCCCCCTTCTAAATCCGCCACTGCAGTTGACCGTAAATTTCGTTAACTCAAAATTCCAAGTGAAACGATCAACCCAAAATAACAATGAGGGAGCAAAACAGCACAACACTTTAAAGGCGAAAGCAACCTTTTTCATGTCACTTTTAGCAAAAATAAGGTTCGTTGATTATCCCAGACACATTTTTCACTCAATTACAGCTTTTCGTAATTTTTCGTCCTCTACTCCGGAAGTGACGTTTTGGGAGGCAAGAGTTTCGAGCCTATTTCTTTTCATTATAGTCTGACTGTGAGAGCTGTCGAGTCAGTCATTGTTCTACCTCGGTTGTGATAAGTTCGGTCGTTGTTTGCTTTTGTTTACAAGTTAGTCAACATGCCACGCTGTTGGTGCGTGCCGGGATGTACTCATTATCGTCTCACACGCACTTTGGGTACCTTGCATCGCTTTCCGAAGGATGACACTTCGCCCTACTTGGCTAGCTCGTTCATGTGAAGAACGCAGCGCTACCTGTCCACGCAACGTACAAGGCAGTGGAGGGTTACCGAGTGTGTGACAAGCATTTTCTGCCGTCAGATTATGATAGGTATGTACGATGAATTGATGAATGTCCCTACGAAACAACGCCTGAAGAAGGGTACCATACCGTCGCTGTTGATTCCCGGCCAGTGCCTCGTCGCAAACCCCGAGAAGTGCATTTTTGAAGCGAGAAGCCTCGCGAGCTGTGGCCACTATACACAGTGACTGGAGGCACTTCATCTACTGTAACCCGTGCCTCCGAACATACGCCATTGCGTGCAATTCCAGGAACTAGCAGTGATTCGCCCTGTGCTGTTGTCTCTAGCCCAGAACCTGTAAGCAGCCCTTCAGCGATGTTGAGTAGTGGGAGTGAATACAGGCCCAGTTCGACACCCAGTGAAGAGGACAGTTCGTCACCCAATGAACAGATCGGTGAGCCTAAGTTTGATAAGTTTATTGTGGACTTGTANTTGCTTTTGTTTACAAGTCAGTCAACATGCCATGCTGTTGCTGCATGCCGGGATGTACTCATTATCGTCTCACACGCACTTTGGGTACCTTGCATCGCTTTCCGAAGGATGACACACTTCGCCCTACTTGGCTAGCTCGTTCATGTGAAGAACGCAGCGCTACCCGTCCACGCAACGTACAAGGCAGTGGAGGGTTACCGAGTGTGTGACAAGCATTTTCTGCCGTCAGATTATGATAGGTATGTACGCTGAATTGATGAATGTCCCTACGAAACAACACCTGAAGAAGGGTACCATACCGTCGCTGTTGATTCCCGGCCAGTGCCTCGTCGCAAACCCCGAGAAGTGCATTTTTGAAGCGAGAAGGCACTTCATCTACTGTCACCCGTGCCTCCGAACGTACGCCATTGCGTGCAATTCCAGGAACTAGCAGTGATTCGCCCTGTGCTGTTGTCTCTAGCCCAGAGCCTGTAAGCAGCCCTTCAGTGATGTTGAGTAGTGGGAGTGAATACAGGCCCAGTTCGACACCCAGTGAAGAGGACAGTTCGTCATACAATGAACAGATCGGTGAGCCTAAGTTTGATAAGTTTATTGTGGACTTGTATTAGAGCTATTTGAAAGGGGCCAGGTGTGTGGCATGGGAGTCACATGGCGGGATGTAAGCAGTTTGGGTGCTCAGATCACCCTTCACTGGGAGTGTGTCACGGGACACTCGGGCAAGTGGAACAGTTCTTCCTCTGTACGCGAGACGATAATGAGTACACCCCAGTACGCAGCAACAGCATGGCATTTTGACTGACTCGTAAGCAAAAGCAAACGACGACTGAACTTATCACAACTGAGGTAGAACAATAACTGACTCGACTGCTCTCACAGTCAGACTACATGAAAAGAAATTGGCGCGAAATTCTTGCCTCCCAAAACGTGACTTCCGGAGTAGACGACGAGAAATTAATTAAATTACGAAAAGCAGTAGATAAGTGAAAAATATGTCTGGGATAATCAACGAACCTTATTTTTGCTAAAAATGACACGAAGAAAGGTTGCCTTCGCCTTTAATGTGTCCCACCTGACACAGATCATACGTCATCGCTTCAATTTTCGTCTAAGAAAGTCAATTAAGGGACAGTCGATTTTGGTCAAAGACCAGACTTTAAAAGCTATTGGTCCTCTAGACAGTGATCACCGTCCTACTGGCACGTAGGACGGTGGAGCTCCTATAAGCGCTTCATACGCCGTAAGTTTTTCAGCAAACTATGCCTCGCACTGACTAAAACATCAAAGTCACATTGTCATAAATACAAATGGACACCTTAGGAGGCTGTTGATGTATGTAATTCCTTCCAACTTGAATAAATACTCCCGTTATCAAACTTTTTCTTCGAGTAGTCCCTCGTTCTGTTCCCAAAATCGGTAACTCACCATTTTTAACACTGTGTACGCCAGGTCGTATGACGTCATATTCCCTGTCACGCACAGTGTTAAAAATGGTGAGTTACAGATTTTGGGAATTGAACGAGGGACTGCTCAAAGAAAAAGTTTGATATCTGTAGTATTTGTTCGAGTTGAAAGGAATTAAATACATCGATGGCCTCCTAAGGTGTCCCTCTATGCGCAAAAGGTATTCATAATTGATTTATAACAATGTAGCATTGATGTTTCAGTTAGTGCGAGGCACATTTCACCGAAAATCATTCGGTGTATGAAGCCCTATATGAGCTTCACAGTCTCTACTGCGGAGCCAGTAGAGACTGTTGTCACTATCTATTGATCTTCCAGATCGTGGTTTAGAAAACCCAGTGGAACCACTGACGGAATGCATCACGCTTGAATTTTAGCCCATAAGTACCAGATAGCATTGATAGGCACACCAAAAATGCAAGCTGAATCAACACCATTCAAAATTTGGAAATATAAATAAAACAGAATAAAATGCCATACATCAACGGTAGCCTACTGACTGTTTACAAGCGACCATAGGCATAGAGGGATTCCAACTCTGAAGCACATTTGGAAGGCAATTACATGTCAAATTTTGAAACAATGCCCTTCCTGCTCATATGATCTCAGATTATTAGTTGGGCTTCAGCAGCTGCGAAGACGGCGGTAAGAAAAGACTTTGAGTAGGTGGAGAGCAACGTGAACGACTCGCCGAGTCAGAGTGGCGAATCGGAATCGCGAGTATAGCAGGAACGTCAAAAGAACGCTACGAACGACAGAAATATCAGGAATCACATTTTGCTGAATAAAGGACTGGACACACAACTGTCACACTAACACCCGTGGAATTTGAAGTGGGCACGCATGTTGGAAAACATACATCTTGAAAATACCGTCCCGTCTTGCTCTTTTACACGAATCACAAAACCAATATGGCCGTCTGTATGTATGTATCACGTGACTTCCACAACTCCCGGATGAGTGAGAAGCTATGGAACGCTGTGAGAACCATAGCCGTTGTCTATACACCTTCGCACGTGCACTGGGTTTTTGGTTAGAATCAAATTAACGTCAAAATTATGGAAAATTACAGTAATAAGGAGAATTTGATAAATAGCCTGTGGATCATGGACATCTACATTATATATGTCTATGCTGTGGATATTTTCGATAGGATACCATATGTGACACGTGACTTCCGGGTGTGACGTAGAGTCAAATAAAGCCTTTCTAAATCGCTTATCGAGTGGCGTCTTGGCTGAACGGTTTGGGTGCTTGGCTCTCAAGCGGGAAACCCCGGTTCAAATCTCGGTCAAATTGAGAAGTTTCAACATAGCGTCGGGCATGACTAAAGTGCCCGTATTAAATCCCGAGATGCAAATAATTGATGTGGCGGATGGAGAGGGTGCCTGGTGACTGTAGATCTAGAACACAAGGAGAGCGTTCCTGAGGGCGAAATTCCAGCAAACAGGGTAGTGTTGCTGAGGGGAAATTCCAGGACTGACGCTAGCGTGTTGCTGAGATCTGCACAGCCAGTAGCAGGCTCGTCTGCTCCGCGGAAGGAGGAGAACTGTAGTGTCGCATNGCTATGGAACGCTGTGAGAACCATAGCCGTTGTCTATACACCTTCGCACGTGCACTGGGTTTTTGGTTAGAATCAAATTAACGTCAAAATTATGGAAAATTACAGTAATAAGGCGAATTTTATAAATAGCCTGTGGATCATGGACATCTACATTATATATGTCTATGCTGTGGATATTTTCGATAGGATACCATATGTGACACGTGACTTCCGGGTGTGACGTAGAGTCAAATAAAGCCTTTCTAAATCGCTCATCGAGTGGCAATTGCGTCTTGGCTGAACGGTTTGGGTGCTTGGCTCTCAAGCGGGAAACCCCGGTTCAAATCTCGGTCAAATTGAGAAGTTTCAACATAGCGTCGAGCATGACTAAAGTGCCCGAATTAAATCCCGAGATGCAAATAATTGATGTGGCGGATGGAGAGGGTGACTGGTGACTGTAGATCTAGAACACAAGGAGAGCGTTCCTGAGGGCGAAATTCCAGCAAACAGGGTAGTGTTGCTGAGGGGAAATTCCAGGACTGACGCTAGCGTGTTGCTGAGATCTGCACAGCCAGTAGCAGGCTCGTCTGCTCCGCGGAAGGAGGAGAACTGTAGTGTCGCATAACGTAGAGTTGTAAAAGTATCTCTAAATCGCTTGCCAAGTGGTAATTGCCTTTTGGTTGAACGGTTTGGAATCTTGGCTCTCAAGGGGTAACCCAATTCAGTCAAGTCGGTGTCGGCAGAATTTCTTCAAGTTGAAAGCAGCCGGGATCACGGAGTTATAACTTTCCCGATGCCCCATCGAATGACAGTTCGTGCTATGGATACAGCTGAGAAAATTGAAGTGACGCTTACTTCTTAAGGGATTACTGTTTTTTTGTACATATTTAGTACCTTACTACTTCTCTGAACTATTTCATTCGTCTCCGTAAATATGAGTTCGAGAGGCGAGCATGTGCAGCCGCACTAATCCGCTAGCCATTTTCAAGCTAAGGTAATATTGGACTTCCATAGATCACAGGGACATGAAAAAATCTGTAAAGGCAAATACAACAAATTTAACTATGCACTAATATACACACACATTTAGGAAACGCTAATGTGTGTTAAAAATGGTTTTACTTGCAATAGTTTTTCAACTAAATTAAATATTGATATCAAATATTCAAACTTGTCTGTGATTTCAAGATGTCTGCTTCCACAACAAGTAGGCCTACGGCAGAACATCGTGTGGGAACTTTCGCTTGGAGTTGGTTCGAATTGTATGCAATTAAATCAAATTGGCATTAATGAGAAAAAAGAAAGGTTTGTGCTTTACGCCGATGTGACGATTTCAGTTGCAAATGATAGTTTTTATTCATTGACTTGAACTTATTTATGGCAAATGTATCCGACCAGTGGCAGTGCCATTAACGACATTGTCGGACAATACAATTCCCATATTCCGGACTCCCGCCGAGTACCGCTCTTCTCGGCTGCGGGGTAAAGTATAGCGGTTGTACAATGTTGGCGCTGTGCGCACATCGGGTACGTTTTCATGCCTTTTGTCCCCATCAGGAAGGGGTGAAATTAGCCAGCCAGCTGTATGAAGACTCGTCAAAATACAGCTAGGTACTGTGTGTTGAGCTCCGTTAGACCACAAAAGTCCACACATCCCAGGTAGTTCTGCTCGTTAACTCGTTGTGAAACTTATATCAACATGTAGAGCTAATGACCGGTAGGGTACATGCAAAATCCTAGAGTCAACCGACACTCACCTTACAGGGATATACCTAGGTTTCAAAACCCCACTCGCCAGCTGGGCGAGTGAGCCAAAAAATCCACTCACCCTGCCCTAAGTTCAGTCACCCAGCCGTTTGCGTCACTTGCTGCCAATGTCAATGAAAATCATTGTTTTGTGTGTTGTCACCATCTACTAGGGCCAGTATCGTTTTTAGAAAATGAATTCCTTCTAAGAAACTTTTGACGTCTATGAATTCCCACAATCTGGGCAATGTATGACAGGACTTAGATAATGTAACATTAATTGATGCACTGAATTAAATCATGTCTGCCAGCTTGAATGAATTTAAAGGGAAGTTATTTGCGTGTCGGGATCTTTGTGAATTTGATATGTTTCTCTATGTTGTAGACTGACCACTGTCTCTACTGGCCTTAGAGGCTGTGGTTATAACTGGCTAGTTGCCGATTTAGGCAACTGAATGAAAGTGTGCTTGGAAAAAGTTTGATTATGGATAATTTAGGTACTTTGGAGCAGCTCACTATTCCGGAGGTCTAGTAATGAGGTGGAACTGTAAAGCCATAAAGCATTAAAGTGGCAATTTTGTTGGCATTCTGTTAAACACACTGATACACTGTTGCAAGTGTAGCACTGCACTTGAATCACACTGGTTTTTGGAATATTTGGCTGCAACCAGTCAAGGCACGCTTTGAAGTCCGATTTTGCACGTATAGAAAACCCAACCGAACAAAGTGTATTAGTTCACCTGTGGACTAGTGCACCTCTGGAATACTGCTCCTTTAGTTTACAGCCATGTAACTGGTATTTGGCTCGTTATATTGTGTACCTAGCAGAATTCTAAGACAGAACACTGGCTGTGCACAACTTTCTAATTTTAGGTTATAAAAGTCACATTTCTTGCGTGATTTTCACGTGTACTCTTCACGAACTATGCAATTTAAAAGGTTTCAAAATGAAAATTAACACTTCTTGCGATATTAGCCCCCAGTGTTTACAACCGTGTTTATGATAGGTCATTGTGACACCTGGTTACTCTAGTTAGTCTCCAGAGAATAACATTAGCTGAAGCTAGATGGTGTCTTTGAAGATAGTGGTGGATTTTAGACTTAACAAACTGTTGAAGTTGCCCAAACTCGACTGACGAGGGTGTCATCCAAGGATTCTTTTCAGCTGTGTGGGAATGAGCCAGAAATGAGCTAAATCATTTAGTTGTTTCATTAATATATTGTTATGTTGAGTGTTGCGCAAAACAGTCGGGCTTGTATGGAATATATTGATCTGTTGCAGCAGCCATAAGCCACTCACTCATTTCTCAATAGATGGAGTGGTGTCTTTAAATGTATTTCTTATCTTTAACCAATCAAAATGTCAAAATGTAGTTTTCTAGCCAATCACTCTCCTAATTCTGCTTTGTTCTGTTAAGAATGAGAAGCCTCATGGCATATGATCTTTTCATAGTGCTACCCCAGTACTGGGAAAGAGTACTAGTATACATTTGGACTAGTTATGGTAGTTTGCTCTTTCTGCAGATTTTGGCTTTGCTAAGTAATGTCCGTATGTCATACATTCATACATTCAAGCTCACCCCATGACTGTCATTGCAATAAATGACTAGCTGTTGTCACTCGGTTAAAAGGCGCGCTCATGTGCATAAATTGATTGAGCTGCAAACAATTCATATGAGCCCACACAAATATCGTATTATTTGGGCGCATATTGCCACCATCTTCCTGAGTGTGTCTAGTAGTTGCTGCTGTTATCTCCAAAACCCCTTGATGGATGTTAGTGAAAATTCTCAGACATATCTGAGTCATAGATGGGAGGGCGCGAACAAATTTTTGGATGGATTCAACTACCGTTGTACCGTCCTTGTGGAATTTCATTTTTTACGTTAGCCTCAGTCTGCATCTAGCAATTTTCATGTGGAACAAATAGGTTTTTATTGATGAGATGATGTCTTCTCGTTTTCGGATGGATTTAAAATATTCAGTAATTATGAGGTATCTGTTTATTTTCGGTAATAATGAGTTATCGATTGATTCGAAACCCTGAAATCTCCTCTATTTTGACTAAGGAAGAGTTTGATACCAGTTTCAAAGCGGTAGATGGTCTAAATCAGAAGGTGGTTTTTGTCATGGAAGGCCCCTTTATTTTTATGTATATGTGGGATCTTATTGACAAGTCTGTGTTTTTAGCCAAATTTCGTGAAAACTAGATTTTAACCCATTGAATTTATATATTTTCTGAAAGTGGAAGACTGGTAGAATTTTATTTTGGACTCTTTACCAGTCTGCCAGTAATTGGGTCACATGACCATGGAACAAAAACAACATTGTCGATATTATGACAAAGTTTCCTGACATGAATACTCGAGATGAAATCTCAAAAGCGCTGTTCCAGTTTTCTGGATTATTTTTGTTTTATAGAACTTTTGATTTTTTGATGAAAATCACAGTTCTACTTGTATTTTCGTATAACTGCTTGTCCTCGTGCACAAATGCACCATTTTAAAAATAATCCCTAACAATGGAGTAGAGTATAAGAAGCCATAGCATCTTAAAATTTCATATGAATCTGATCAGCCGTTTCTGAGATATGGTGTTAGGAAATTAGCCAAATTTGGACATTTTCTTAGGGTCATTCGTAACTTTAATTGATGCTACTGATCGTGAGAGTGAGAGAACTAGTTTTCACATCTGTTGGTGAAGTTTGCCGTTTGGTCTTTCCTTCTGTTGCCTTGTCAAGATACAGGACGTTCTTGATGTAGGAATTCAATGTATGGTAAATTCTCCACTTACTTAGCTCAAAAATAATTACCAATCTTGTCATTTATCCATTTTTAAGGGCTTGCAATTTTCCTCTTTTATAAGGATTTTCTCTTTTTTGGTTTCAATATCCTCTTATGTTTAATTTCCAGTTTCCTCTTTTATCATCTCTTTTTGTCATTATTTTGACTTTATTCGTGCAAACACCTTTATTTCAGTTTGATTTTACCACGCAAAAATGTTTCTATCACACAAGAGTATTTATTTGTGGACCCATGCATAACCTGGAGAATTTTCCTCTATTTTATCATTGGTCATTCCAAGTCCTGGTTTTTCAAAGGTTGATTTCGTTGTTGCAAATGCCATTGTGGAAACTTCATCAAATGTTGTTTTATGGCATCTGTACAAAGTATACTAGTATTAGACTAAACTTTTCTTAGTCTTGATTTCTGTGAAATATATCAAATATACACCGAAAAATCAGGAACCCCAACTGGGAATCGAACCACAGGTCTCTAGATTGTCGGTCATAAGTGTTCTTACCACTGAGCTACTGAGGACCCGATATCTGTGCAATTACTGATTGTATATATAATTGTCCAAAATCTCGTGTTAAAAAAAGGCGAAACTTCGCTAATGGGATGTATGACATAACAGTTGGCTGTAAACAGTAATTGTACAGATATCAGGTCCTCAGTAGCTCAGTGGTAAGAGCACTAGACCGGCAATCTAGAGACCTGTGGTTCGATTCCCAGTTGGGGTTCCTGATTTTGCTGTGCTTATTTGATATATTTCACTACTGGCCAACCTCAGCGTCCATATATTTGATTTCTGTGAATAAATTTGACAAAATGGAATTTTCCTTGTTCGCCGTATTGTGGGCTAAATACGTAATGCAGTACCATAGTTAATGTTGCAAATAGAAATCTAATATAAAAGTCGAACATGCAAATAGAAATCATGCATGGAATAGTGCAGGTTGATGGTCAGATGTTGGTGCAAACAGAAATGGAAAGAGATTGATGGAAATAGCGATCGACGCCGTAATACCTGTCTGTAACATAACTCGTTGTTATTCTATTGGTTAAAAATACATACCCTTTAAGTATTGGGAGACAATGGGTTGGTGCATTGACTTGGATCCAAATCAATAATTGAAGTGAATGTCAATATTGTCCTTTGTAATGCTACCAGTGAATTATGGATTTTTGTTCAGCAAACGCTCTGTTGCTTTATTTCATATCTTATGTCACACCCAACCTGTCAGTTTCAAGTCATGGACTCTCACGCGAAGGTAATAACTTACGGCATTTTGCGTGTTGTTGTGTGAGCAGTTTCTCTTAGAATGTGGGTTGCACTTCAACTACATGTGCAGTTTTGAAATGTAAACGGACATTCCATTTTGTATTAAGTTCAAAATTGGTCTAATGCCTTTAAGTTGCATCAGGTGTGTGCAGGCCATGGAGCTGGGCCCAGTGACCTTTTCACAGATAGCAAAAACCACTGCATGTATATATCCTAGATACAGCATAGATTGGTGGGATACTTAGTGGGCTGTAATGAGAATATGTTCGCAGGTGATTGTCTGCTCGGTAAGCTGGAAGTTCGATAGATGCTACGTGTTTATTCTTATGGTAAACAGAATTTGTTGAAAACAGCTGTACTGTTCACGATTAATAATTTTCAATGATAATCACTCAAGCTCTCTGTATCTTTGATTGGTCGTTCGCAGCGTCACAATGAGGCAGACGGCCAAGAGACAAACAAAAACTAGTGATGAAAAGACAGCTACATATTTTTGGAGACTGTTACTTTTCTTGTCTTATCATGAGGCAAAAGTAAAATGACAAAGTGTTACAAGAATATGTGACAAAAGGCCATGACCCATTCATATGCAAACCACAGAGGGTATTGTTGTAACACTGTGTCATTTTTTGTTTACCTCATGATAAGACAAGAACAGTCTCCAAGTATAGCTGTCATTTTAATCATTAGTTTTTGTTTGTCTCTTGGCCGTCTGCTTTGCTGTTGCACACTGAACGACCACCAAAGATACAGAGAGCTCTTTGTGTCTTCAACAAATTGTGACTACTGAAAAAGCTGCCGACAAATTATTTTTATTTTATCGGTAAACTGAGCTTGTCGATGTCTGAAGTCGTACTGAAATGAAGTGATCTCTTTAGACTGTATATCTCCATCTGGTGGCGATGCTGCTCAGGATGACCACCATCCCATAATCCTTTGCGCGTATATCATCTCTTGCTTTCCGTTAAAGGTCAGTGTTGTTCTTGGCACCTAATTCGAGAAACCTGTGAGCAAGGTCACCAGTTTCTGCAGAGAAAAGTTTTTGGTTTTCTTACTAACTCGGGGTATCAGCAATATGAATTTCTCTTGATTTGAATAGTCTTGATTAGGACAATTAAAAGTGAAGTCAAGTGATCATCTGGGCCTAAGGGTTTATTTACTAGTTGTTCTCACATGTTCAAAAATTATGGTGTGGTCCCCAGTTTTAAGGAATACAAATGTGCGGTTCATGAAGTTAAGAGATTTAACCATATACCTTCTCTGGGTGATTTAACGTAGAATAGATTATCAAAAGCAACAGAATTTCTGTTGGTTAAGTCCAACCTGTCTATTGTGCTGTTGGAACTTTTGTGAAGTCATCATATTGTTAGACTTTTGTCTGTGATGTCATGAGCACGATCTGCATTCCTTTGTGTTTCAAAATACCGAAAATATTTAAGCCCCAAGGGAAAAATTAATGGGGATTAATTCCGCAAGCAGTCGTCTCCCCAAGGATTCTCGATGACTCGTGCAATACCAGTATTTTTGTCGCTCCTACTGACAGGCTAGGACTCTGCACTACTCTTAATATTGTGAAGCAAACCATGGTAAGTCATCAATAAAATATCCAGGTATAAGTTCAGGCAAATTTAATGGGATTCAGAATACCGTGTTAATCATGTCCCAGTGCAAAAAAACCCTGATTAACGTTTTAGTGGAAAAAACCACAGGCTCACTTCTAAATTTCACATGGGATTGACATTATTGTGTTCCGTTACGTTGATGTAAAAAGTCTGAGTCGATTTTAGTTTTACAATATGTAACCATATCCAAAGCTCTTTATTTTTTCCAAAATTGTCAGTTATTTGAGATGTGTTCAGATACAACAATCAAATCAATCTGATTGTTTTATATCCTCACAAGACTAGAGTCCTGAGAAGCATTATACCTGCAAGTATTTTATGATTACAGGGGCGTGGTGTACATTCTAGGGAAACCAGTTCACGGTAAAATCCCACCAGTTTGGACCCTATCATTGCAGACAATGGTACAAAGTGATATCACTGGGTGATAAGAATCCGTATTGGTTGATTTTCACATGCAAGTTAAGCATCCATTTAACCGTTGATATGATTTTTTATACAAGGTTTATCATCAATCATGTTAATTTATGATGATTTCTTATCACTGAGCAATTATAAATGATCAAACGAGGAATAAATGATGGTCATTTATCATTAACCTGATGTTTATCTGTCATTAACCCGTTGTTCATTTATCATTAACCTGATGATCGTTTATCATTATCCTGATGATTGTTTATCATCAACCCGATGTTCACTTATCATTAAATTGATGGTCATTGATCATCAGCCCGGTGTGAATTCGTGTCGTCCAAAATGGGGATGATACGCGTCTTTCAATAAGACAAAATTGATTGTCTTTTTCAGCAACACAGGAAGATGGGCAAAAACAAGGACAAGTACATGCACGTTTTGCAGAGTCGTAAGAAAGCAGAGGTGCCCATGAAAAGCCCTATCAATAGCAGCAACGTCCTCAGCTTCATGAAGTCCAAGAAGGAGTGGTCGTGGACCCACCTGACGGGCATCACAGCTCTCATCAGTGTTATAATAGCCATTAATGTTGCCTTGATCTCAACCAATATTGCCAAAGGCGGGAGTCTCCTGGGAGATGAGAACAACTACACGTTTCTGCCGTCCATCCACTATTTTCCAGCTCACGTAGCTCAGCGCATGGAGGGGATGAATAGACACGGACACGTGTTCCACTATAACCTTACTGGGGTAGACAAAAGGGACAATTTGAGTTTAGAAGAATTTAATGATGTCTACAATGGCAAATGGTAGGTGTGGTATATATGGAAGCAATGAATCAAATGAGCTTGCATGTGTGCAGCACAGTTTCATGAAGTAATTATTATAGTTGAGTGGTTGCATGAGCCGGGAATTGCCTTTTAATTTACGAGCCACTTGAAAATAACGATTACCCCCATCATGCAAAAAAGCCTGAACCCAATCTCTTAATCTCTAAATTTAGTCTTGAGATTCAATTTGTTAAAATTGTTATTGTCTGTTCTGGTTTTTGTTGTTATTACAAGACAAGTATCGGATTTTGTGCTTGAGTACAAAATGATGCCCACGGATGAATTCATATTCAAGTTTGCACTTGTTGTCCTCAATATCTAAGTTGCAAATCGGAGCTTGAACTCCAAATCTTGGGTTTCAACGCAGATTTAAAACCAACAGCATTTGATGTAGACCTACTGTAGCACTTAATCAAAGACACTTAAATCTTGAGCTCAAGCTGAGGCAAAGCAGGAAATAACAAATGCATTTGGAAGTATGAGTCCGTGCTCAGAGATTACATTGGGGGCCTGATTAACCGCTTCATTCGGATCGTGAATTCGTACCTCGCTCTCTTGTTATCAGAGCCCTCAAGTGTTTGTTTACGGGCCAATAATTGGGCTTTATTCAATCTGGCCCGCACGACAGATGATTGTGACTGCTGTGCATACGGTGTGCACAGACACAGCTAAAGGCGTCATCTGATTGCGTCTCTTTCTTGTCGGGTGGCCATCTGTTTTCTCAACTAGTGGCACGTCCATTTTCGTGTCATCAAACTGTTGTAACTGTATCCTTCTTAATTAGTATCCATTTAGCAGTCATGATAAAACAGAACTCTGAAACAATGCCATCAGTATAACAGAGCTCTTTATTACTGATTTTTCTACAGCTCTTGTTGAATCCGTTGAATTTATTAAACCTTGAAGTCGCTGTCATCAGCTGGTTGGAGCAGATTAGAACTGTTAAGAACTGATTCAGAGCTGTTTACAACAGTTAGGGTGGGTTTAAATCTATACACTTGACTTGTCGTTAATGCCCGACTACTAAACAATGGGAGGCATTATGTCGACAAACAATTAACTTTACAATATTTGCTGTGAAGCAGACGCTCATGAGCAAATCATGTTCGTCTTTGATTGGTTAATACGAGTATGTGACACCAGTGAAAGCAGGGAGCAGTTCTTATTAAATAGAGCCAGGGAGCATTCGTAAACTTTAACACATGTGATGACAAACTGAAAACAAAGATACATGAAAACAAAGATACATTAATATAATTAGCATTGTGCACAAACATCTGATAAAGAGAAAGAGAGAAAATTAGATGCAGTTGCATCAAGAGCTGGTTATTTGGTTCCTTATTGGCATCATATTATGGTCATTTAAAAAAAAAACTAACGAGGCATAAAAGCTGTTGTACCAACTGTTTACAGAATCACCAACAGATGTCACTGAAACTCCAGGTAGAAAGAACTGTGAAATGAACATGTTGACCTGCAACAACTAATCAAAATTGTAAATTATGATAAATACTTCGATAAATAAACATCCTGCAAAACTTTAGACAGCATACACAACTGCTTTCTTGCTCAGTTCGGTGCTTGCTGCTGTTATCATAGTGGATTAAATCGACTGGATACAGTATCTATGAGTCCAGGTACTGTATTGTTTCAGTCCTTTTTGAACTGACAAGCATCGCTTTCAGAGACCAAATTTTTAAGTTTTCATGTTTATAATGTCACATCCCTGATGGTCTTATACCGTAGACTGTCTGTTCATCATTTATTTTGCTCTTGAGGCCATCGGCCTACAGTGCATAATACAAGATGACAGACTACAATACGAGCACATACGCGCGCACATAACATTTGAGGCATTTTTTGTCTAAGTACAGAAGTGTGATACACAAACTTGATCAATTTTTCTGTCTCTTCTTCAGTCACAGGAAGAGATAACCATCTTTGGTTATCTCTTCCTGCTCATATCTATATCGAACTATCTTAGTTTTCTAATTTACTGAGAGTGACCAATCCATAAAGGTAGCTTTGGACCTGCTGGGCTATAAGACGCAGTGTTCTTTTTCGAATACATTTTTCCATGATTCATTGGTCAGGTAGTGAATTTTTTACACACTTCACTGACTTTCTTGTCTAACAAACTCGTCCAGAATTTTCCTCTCACTGATTTCGCACTGTTCTTTGACCAACCTTTGATTTTCATGATGGTTTCACCCTCAGTCATCCATGCTTGCATTAAGTGCACATAGCGCTTGAGGCATCGCCAGTGCACGCCAAGGTTTTATCGGTGACTGGGACAATTAACAGAATCCAGTTCTTGCTTCGTGACCCGATAACTTCCTCTGCCACATCAGACGAGCCACATCTCAAGAGGATAAGCTCCATATTCTCATTCACATCACTTCATTTCACTTTCAAGCTCGTCGAGTATGTCACTACATCCCTCATACATGTTTAAAATGTTTCCTTTAAAGTTAATTGTCTCTTCTGGTATTTCGCGACTGGCTAGGCTAAATACACTAACCTGGCATGCGTTCAGTAGACTCTAGGACCTACGCTAGGATCTAGCTAAAAGCTAGTCAAAGTCACGTGTTCTCATTCAAAATGCACGGCAATATCTCACGTAATCTCGCGAAGTCTTGCCTTTTAACGAAGTCCTAGCGTTACTGAACGGGAAGCTGTGTTTAAATTCATTCATCATTCATCCGAAATTTTGCTGCTCTAGTTTAGTATTCAATGACATCACTGAAAGACAAATTACAGTAGGCCCCATGTAGTCTACCGGTTTGTGTCTATGTTAGTTCACAAGTTATATGCCAGCTTTGTTAGTCAGTATGACGAATTCATGGCATAGGTAAAGTACAATATTAAGTGATTTTACTTGTCATATTTACATTATGTGGGGTCTGAAAGGAGTGAATTTTACACCTTTTCCCAAGAATCCAGGAACAGGTGAAAAGCTTTTTTTGCATATATAGTTAAGGGTCTTGGTTCTTTGACATGTCCATGCCTATATATTTAGACACATGCCATTTATAAAACTATAAATTTTAACATGGTAAAAGTATTACATTTTCTGAATTTCAGACATTCTACTTTTAAAGTAGAAAGCCTCATTGGGTATGAATGTTCGAGATGAAATCTCAATACTACTAATAGTTTTTTAAAATTATTTCATTTTCATTTTATGTAAGTTTCTAGATTTTTCAAAATCATAAAAACCTAGATGCAAAAGTGGATCACATTTTAAAAACGAGAGCGCTCGGAGGAGTGTAACTTGGCGGAATTAATCGCAAAGACGACGATGAGGAGGACGACGACAATCATGACGATCAAGGCAGCAATTATGAATAAAACGATAACATTCATGTGACTAGCGAAGAAATCAAATAGAGAGCATACAATCAACTACAATAAAGAACAAAAGATGGCGCAACATGACGGTCTAGTCTACAGTAGGACATTGCTGGCTGGGTCAGTCTGGGTCAACTAGGCATAACCAAAACAAAGTGAACTGAAACCCAGCCAGCTGCGTGCTTGCATAGGTGACCGAAGGAACAACGGTATCCGAAAATCTCTAATAATTCAAAAAGTAGACGTTGTAGCGCAAAATGGAAAATATCTTCTGAAAGCCCGTTCAAAATTCTATTTAAAGTGGTAGTTTGGCAAAAATCAAAAAATTTTTCGAGAAAATTTAAAATTTGCCGTTTTTTTTTGAAATTCAAAGTCAAATAACTCGAAAACGGTAAGTTTGAGAAATACGCTCTGGCGGACTTTTTGAAAGGCCATACTTCAAGGAATCCACATGCAAAAATTCACGTCATTTGCTCTTCCCGTTAAAAATGCGACACCAGAACGATTGAAACCGTGTGAACATGCGTCATAGCCGCCATCTTGAAAGTGACTTCCAGTTCTATAAACTTTTATAAAAGCTTATTAAACTCAACAAACACGTGACCAGTTTGAAAGTAATTGGTTTGCAAATGCGCCCTCTACAGGAGAAAACGTTTTTTGGCCATATTTCGGGGTGCGCATGCGCCACATCCAATATTTCCGCCATCTTTGACCGGAAGTCAACGATTTTCTGCACAGTTGTAGCACATGCGTTCTAGTATAATCGTACCGATTTTCAGCCATGTACGTCGAAAAATGCGGCCTCTACGAGTATTTGATTGTGAAATTGGATACAAAATGGCCGCCACGTCCGCCATTTTATATCCGATCATGACCAAAAACAATAGCATTCCAGTACTTCCCAATCTACATGTTGTGTGCAAATTTTGTGAAAATCGGACAAAAATTGCGACCTGTAGAGAGCGAACAAACACACACAAAAAAAAACTTGCTGTCAGACCAACATACTTGGCGGAAGAATTCCGCCAAGTAACAATTCCTCGCTGCATTTTAGAGGACAGTGCACAGCATAGTTTCTGAACATTTGGTATGAATTCGATGAGTCATTACAGTTGTTCTGAAGGTCGACAAATTTTTCCAGGGTCTTGTGTAACCAATATTTGTCTGCTAACACTTCATGGAGTGTTCTGTAATTCATCATCAAGGCCAACTATCCTGGCACCTTGTAATGAGACCTCGTGTTCCCCAAGCCGAGTAACTGTATCCAAACTTACAGTGTAAACTCACGTAAACCGGCACATCTAAGTCAGGATTATCGCTTAAGTTCTGTGGTGCGGTTCTTTTTGTTCATGCACATGGCCCTTCAGTTAAGTTGGATTCTACTTACTCGGATAAAATCTCTCGACCCGTTTGGATCCGACTTATGTGAGTTGTCCACTTTGCCGTTTTACAGTAAAAATTTAATCTGTTCATGACACAATGGCGATCAAATGAAATTTCAGTTTGTCAAGTTCTCAACAAAAATAACTTTTCGAGAAAATTTATTTTTCTTTTTAACATGGTTTATATTGTGTGGCTATTAACAAAGGACATTTTGGTAAATTGTGAGCATTTGCAGTAATGTGGTAATATGGCAATTTTAGGGATTATTTATGTTCCATATTGAAGGATTTTTACCGTAGTCTAGGACAAGTGTTGTTTATTCTATGTAAAGACACTGGTTTTCCATGACAATAGAAAACATGGTCACGAAATTCATAGAAACTGACTTCTGTCGTAGAGTTAAATGTTTTGAATGGGATTTACGTATTCCAGTATCGGATACCATAGTTCCAATAGGGGGCGCTGTTCTTTTCCCAGTTTTGAGTTGTTGGTAAAATGGAGCTGTAACACTTTGATGTAATTAAACGGAATTTATTGAATTTAGGAAACTGAAAAAAGTAGATCCAGATTTTATGATCGTTGCAATAGTTCACTCTGTTTTTGAAAACGGAAAACCAATAAGGTCTCTGTGTAGTAAATTTATTCACCCAATGTAAGTATTTGTAGCAACTATTGGTCTATTCCTTGCAGGCCAGTAATCATTACCGACGTTGTTCCCAAATGGGGAGCGTTTCACTGGAGCAAGGCCTTCTTTTACAAGTACTACGGACAGGAAAGGGTTGTCATGGTTGCTGTTGAGGTATGCTGTGCCAGACCTTTGTTTAGCTGAGTATCATGAAGTTTTTTTTTAGAAAATCTGCAAAAGTGGGCGGAACCATGTCAAAGCTTCAAAGTTTTGACTGACAGGTAGTTGTGATGGGAATACCACACCATTGCCATGTACGCTAATTATGTAAATCCATACCCCAAAATTATTGTATTTTGCAGATTTTCTCAAAAAAACGCCTCTCAGGTTCCGAATCTCTGCGTGTTCTTTTCTCATGGTTCCGAATCTCTGCGTGTTCTTTTCTCACGACTTTTTCAGGATTTTTCATTCAGAAAGTAAACATTTTAATTTTGGCTAGTGAATGTATCCAGGCGTTTAAAAGAATGCATGACCTCAGGGCCTGACTTGCAAAATCGGGCGTTCTCATTTTATCTTCTAAAATTTTCTGCAAGTTTCTCATGTACTTTTTCCATAATGATCTTGTGGAGTTTACCATCAGAGATGCTAGAATGACCATTCCCCCTAAATCAGCCCTTAATGTTTTCACACCGTTTTCTCACCGTTACAGAACGGTCAAATATCCAGCGGCGAAGGCTTAGCTCTGCCCCTGGCCTTGTTCTGTAAGCACGCTCACGAGGGAGCCCCGTCGATGTGGACGTATGTGCAAGATGAACTGTTCATACCTAATCGTCCTCAGCTATTAAAAGACATTGGTGACTGTGTGAGTTGTCCAATCTATTTGAGAATAGATATCGTATAATCGGTCAAGGTGTTAGATGTAAAGTGAAGATAAATTGGTCAGTAGGAAACTCACGTAATGCCATGGCAGTATAAAATGCATTAAGTCACTAGCTTCTTGGCCTGTTTGCAGCTTATTCTCGGGTAAGAAAAAGGGGTAATGGTAACCACAGCCTGGCATGCGCGAATAGGGTAAAAGGGAGACGAATAAAATCGCTTATGGCGAGTGTCAATCTATCTAATTTCTTATTTTTGAAAGCGATATTTCTCTCAACAAGGTAACTGTTCTTAACATTAAATATTAAAAAGTCCTTCACAAATGGAAAACTTGTAGAAAACTTAGTCCTATAAATATGTTGATTAGCTAAGAGTACTGATAGTTTCAACAAAATCTAGACATGAGAAAACCAAAAACTATTACTTTGAAAAATATGCCTCCCCCTCCTATGACAGCTGGATTTCATCAGATATGTGTGTTCCAAACATGTTTTACAATGGGGCATTCCCAAAAAGGTGTTATAAAGACTCTGGTGCATTTTTGCAAAAAGAACATAAACCATCTTCTCGTTATAGTTTTTAGAAATTTGTAGTGTTTGTTGTCAAAATTCTTTGTTATAGTCTAAATTGCAACCACCTTAAATTTACTCCATTCTTCACATTTTAGCCGTTATGGGTGCTTTGTCCTACGAAAAGGAATTGTCTGGGGGTAATTCATCCCTCTTCTTACGTCTAAGCTGTATAAACCAAAATAGCTGTAGACTAAGATTTATTCTGTGTTTTATTTTCGTGTAGAAATATCACAGATTAATAAGTCATTTGCCATACAAAGGGAAAAGGTTCCTCTGCCTTCTGACAGAGGAATATTTTGGGGGCGACGGGAAAATTTACCTCCCAATCACCATCAATAGCACGCCCGCCCTGTTGCAAGCCCTCATAGGCTCTTCTTCAAGTAGCCAAAAGTAACACTTTGTGCTCTTTCACAACTGTGTGAGTTACAAGTGATTGAACCTCGTGGGGAATATTTCAATAACTTAAGGGAAATTTTTGGGCATCATGAGGGGAATTTGCATGATTTTTTAATATTTTTTAGAGGGGAATGGGGCCGATATTTGGTCCCAAAATCGTTCTATGTTGAATTTATGTACTTGTCTGTTACAATTAATAAGAATTGTGTCCTAAGCAGGTGAGGTTTCACCCCAGCTATAATTGCAAAATATTCTGTTGCAGATTTACTGTGACCAGGACTATTTCAAGCTGTTCTCGGAGGAGATCCGTCCATGGCATGCCATGCTGCTCTGGGGCACACCATACTCGAGATCCTATCTACACATTGACCCGTATAACTGGACCGGCACAAATGCCGTCTTGAAAGGTCGCAAACGGTGGAAGGTATTCAGGCTGCAGTTTATAGTTATTGTTTTCACCACCAATTTGATTCTTTTGGGCTTGGAGGGGGTAACTGGTCTGCATAGTGACTTGGAATTTTGCGGATGGTTGTAAATCAGGGGTGTTGTTCACATGCAATAGCCCTTTTGAAGTTGACATGCATGGTCATTGTCTTAGTATACAACTGTCCTAGTTGCATTGGGTAAGTAGAGACAGCTTAACGAAGGGTTTGTGGTCCTGGGTGAGAAGATAAAATTGTTTGATTACCCCCTATGAATAGTTGAATAGTTGAGCCCGGAATGTTCTATTTTGGCTGTGCACAGGTTGATTTAACTAAAGTATGTGGACACCATATACACCATGTCAGCTGGATTGTTTTTGTATGATAAAACTGTGAATTTCTAACACGCCACATGTTAAGGTAATTCTTTGGTAAATAACTTTTAGCTGTCCATTTTGATCCATAAATTTAAGTAACGTTTTCTTAATCCTCGACCACAAGACTTTGTTACTCAGTATTTGACCTATATTTTTGTTAATATGCAGGAAACGGTCCCTCCTATTTTCGTTTTATCATCAAATAATTGAGATTTCAGCCTCTAAGGAATTATTTTCTTAAAACAACAATTTAATGATTCAATGTCCCTTTTGTGATTTTGATGATAGTTTTCATCAAACTACATTTTAGGTTGACATGTGATAATATTATGCACGGTAGTCATTATCAGTCTTTTACACAGTTATTTCCACCTGGACAAGACCATCTACTATATGTACCCAGAGGTAAACTGTCAGGGTTTCCATTGGAGACGTATAAATATAACAGGTAGGTGTTTGTTGTCGCGGACGCGGCTTTTTATTTAACCACCCCGTATTTTTTTGTTTGACTCACCCTGTAGTTAGCCCCCTTACTGTATTCAGTGGCTATCCACAACTATTGGAGCCATTCAGGACTCTTATCAGCTCCAATCAAATATGTGTTTATAAGTTAATGCTGAAATACATTAGGGTTTATGTACATGAATTTACGAAATTCTCACTGTCTCTTGACTAGATTCCAGCTTCTAGAAATCGAGATTTCTAGTTCAAGGTTGAATTTGTAACTGTTTTGCTGTGGTCATCAAGTGTTGTGCAGAACAAAATTAAAAAAATTAGTACTTTTTAAAGACACTTATCGCGAAAGTGACAAAAAAGTGTTGTGCTGGTATAAAAATTTTGGTGTAAAAAAGTGAATTTTCAAACCTTACATAGGGCTGCCCGGATTATTCTGGGAGCTGGTGTTTGAGATGTTAACATTGAAATCCTTCATAAAGAGACTGGAATAATGAAAATTCACACAAGACATCAATTCCTGCTTATTGTATGTATTGTACAAATGATTTAAAGGTCTTGTCCCAACATACTTAAGTGCCAATTTTAAGATGACTACTAATCGCTACAATACTAGGTCCTCCTCATTATCATCAAATTTCAATCTTCCTGAATGCAGAAACGAAACTGAGAAAAAATCAATTCCTACAGCGGGCCTTATTTATGGAACTCTCTCCCTGTAGATGCCAGATCTACATCATCCTTTCTAACCTTTAAAAGAATTATAAGAACTAGATTTAACTTCATGTAGTGTGTAAGAGTGCACGTGACATGCGTGACTTTGTATATTTATATGATGTCTTACTTTTATTAATTATTTATTGTCTGTTTTGACTTATTTATATTTATATTTTAGTTAATTATCTTGTCTTAATTTCTTTATCTTCTATTTATCATATTTTATTTTTTATTTTGTTTCACCAGTCTTTCCGTGTTAATTTCTTATTCTTTGCTTATTATTTGAATATTGTCTTTCATTTTGTAAATAATTCTGTTTTTGTCTTACTATGTGTCTGTTTTTACTGAGGGCCCCCATGGAAAGCAGTGTGAACTGATGGGGCTACCCTCATTGTAAATATTATGGAGTGTTTAACCTTGGAAGTATATTATTTTGAATACCAAATCTACAGTGCCATCGATTTTACTACTCTCAGAAAGTACCGTAATTGTTCCCTTATTCTGTACGAAAATATTTGCCAAATTTGTCTCGATTGTCGGAGGATGATTACTTTGCAGAACTTAATACAAAATTTGTCGAATGTTGTTTTATGTTATCTATACAAATCGACTTAATACATAACTAAAACTAGAATTTTCTCAATTTAACAATTTTTGTCGAGAAATTTCACAAAACAAAATTGACGAATTGGCTGTGTCTTTGAAAATCAACCTTTGAGTAATAGCTGTGACCCGTTTCTTTTCAGTCTGGTGGATTCTTTTGATCCCAATTACAAAATATACCCTTTATTCAAAAACGCCGAGTACCTGGAGGTTGACCAACTACCAGGGGAACTGATGATAATACCCACAGGCTGGTTTCATCAGGTGAGTGACCGCCAACGGGGCAGGTGTTACTACGGCATCATGCAAATTTAATCGAACAAAATACCATTTTCCTGCCGTGGCGGCTAATTTTTTTAGCAGCAAAAATTAACGGTAATAACTATAAGGGCATCAAAATTCTAATAAGAAAATGGCTTAGTCGCTTGACTAACTCTCCTGCTATTGTTTCGTCTTCATTCTCAGTCACGAAAGACTGCTTCAACGATGAGTATGGTTTCTGCCCAGCCGTCATGGCCGGGATATTAGTCTCCGGGTACATACTTTTGGCTTGCACAGTACTCTAATCAGAAACGGGTTGTGCGTGGCTGGACAATAGACGACGCGAGTAACCAAACGAACGCCGTTTTCCCATCATGTCGACTAATTCTTGTAAACGGCAAAATGACTAGTGACGATTATGGCGGCAAAATTTGGATTACAGAATGACTTAGCGTCGTTAAATTTCCCGTTCCTTTGTCAGTAGGTTAGCCTACTCTGACAATGATTTCAGCTTCCATTCTAATGAGGTACTATTGAGAGGCTGTGTAAATTTGTTGTATTAAAACTATGCTTGCCCGTCTTTCTGGTTCTTTCCCCCATTGCCTCCAAATTTGTCCCTCGCCATCTGGTTCTTTCCCCCATTGCCTCCAAATTTGTCCCTCGCCATCAGCTCCAGATTTGCTCCTCTCTAGCAATACCAACTTTGCGCCCCGGTTGTCGCCACATTTGTCCTTCAAATCACCATTTTGTCACATACAAGTCAAATGACATAGCTTTGCCCTTCAAATTACTATGTTGTCACATACAAGTTAAATGACACTATAGCTTTCCACCATCGATGCATCATGAGTCACTGAATGTTGTGTGACGCAGGTGACCAAATCTGTGTTTGCTAAAAGTTTACAGTAAAGCTACTGATTTCTGTTCTAAGGTGCTAAATGTGGAAGAAACGATCGCCATTTCTGGTCAGATGATGAATGACTTTAACTACATGGCCGTTTTAGAAGAAATCTTTTTAGCGGGCAATCTGAGACGGGACTCTTTGCCATCCACGTTTGACAGTATGAGTCCAGAAGAGCAGGTAAGGAGTTGTGCGGGGTCGGAAAAGCCAACTACAACCACTACCAGATTATTGCTTTGTAAATTTAATTGAAATTGAAAACTGCGTGCACATCAATTTACCAGTTGCAATTAATCCAGTTTCGCCCAAATCGTTAGTGGATGATTTCTAATTAATTAATATGAAGACTGTTTTAAAATTTTGCAGTTTCTATATTTCTCGTCAATAAATATTAATAAATATCAATATTTTAATCTCCATTTCAGATAAAAACAGTTTTATCACTCCTCCCCTCATCCATTTTACAAAAAGGTCAAGAGGTCAACAAAGCTGCACAAGACCAGTTGCTTCATGTTTCGGAGCCAAAGAAAAAAAATGCAAAGAAAGTCAAAAAGAAACAGTAACCTGCCGATGCCATTATTTCCTCAGTTTTTCAAGTCTTGGTCCCTAATTTGTGTGGGGTATTATTACCAGTAAGAAACTGCCGTAGGTTTTGTTAGATAAAAATTTTAACAAAATATTAATTTTCATTTTTTCTTTAAACGACCTTTGAACTAAGTCCACTTCTGGTCAAAAGATCTAAGCAGTAATAAAGTATTCTTGTACGAGGTAACTGTCTCCGCTCAAAGTGTGCTGAAGCTATCTTCCGGGCTTTATTCATTGCCTAGGCAATTATACATTTTTTTAGCAATCTCACTATTTTTATTTGGACAATATTATTTGTTGTAGTTTTGTTGACAATTGGTTTATAAGGTTTTGTTCTTTCAAGTACGTCACTCAATCAAGACTTGCCCTTGTGTGTTAAGAAACTGGTGCTTAAGCAAAAAAAAGCTAGTACTTTAAACAAAGATGTGCAATTACATAACAAATGTTGTCGGTCAGTAGAAACATTTGTGAGAAAAGCCATACGTTTTTCACGAAGGCCTAAAAGCACAATGACGATGCAATAGGATGTGGTAAGCTGTTTAATCCAATTAGTCGTCCAACAGTATTGAAGACACTGTCATTAGTGACCTTGTGTGAATTACATGTTCAAGTCATGGGAACGATTGCATGATCAGGACCTCCGACTCGAGTCGTTCACACGATTGTGTACAACCTGTTCTTTATTGTTTGAAGCTTGATTTAGAAGCTTTTAAGTGTTTTTGTTCGTTGCATAATACTCAAGTTCTGCTTTGTTTTATTTATGTTTAATCTTACCGTATTTGAGTAATTTTTTATTGATCACCTACCGAATTATTATCTTGTGCTCTTTTATTTTCTGTTATAATTTGTTGCATTTAATTAAACTGTTTTAATAATCTGTTGGCTTATTACGTACTAGGTACAGTGCATGGAAAAGTAGAAAATGGCTCAAAATTTGCCATCATCGCAGCTAATCACTAGTGGAATTCACCACAAGAATAACTGGAATGGCCAGCCGTGATGAGTTAAGGTTTTATTGACGTCATGACGACAAATTTTGTCCGATTGCTTTTGGCACATACTGTAAAACAAATTTCACTCCCAGACAGTCAAATACACTGCACGGCACTTGGTTCACTGTTGAAGGAAGAATCAATACATAATTATTTTAATTATAAAAACCCATTGATTATCCCGTGTAAATAATTTTCAGTGCACATACAACTGATTTTGAAAGCATCCTACTTGAAAAGAAACCTTTCGCGCAAATAGTGTGTCCTGATAATGCTTCGAATTTGAAAATGGACTGGAATGAACTATAAACGTCGTAGTAACTGTTACTGGACAGCAATTCTCTGCTTTTAATATCCACGAGACAAAAATACAAATGATCATCAGTCTTCATTTCAAACACGTCAATTAGTTCATAGCTGTAATATTTATGCCATTAGAATCCACATAATATATCATCAACAATTCCATTTTGTATACATTATTCTATCAAATACAAGTAATGACATAGACACTATGAGAAGTATACGGGTAGCCTGGACTTACTCCTCAACAATGACTTGCGTACTGGCACGATCTTGGAGCTCCTGGTAGCCAAGACAGTCACATTAAATAAATTTAGTTACGCATAGTTCACTAAGGATAGTACTCAACTAAATTTTTGATTTGTGGCAATTTGGAATTCTTTGTATCATCTTCATTTACATACATTTTCACGAAAACAATATACACTTCAAGTTGTCATTTTGATCCCATCTCTGTAAATTTTTTACCTTGAGCTAATGCCCAACAAAACCGAACGACAGCTGAACCCAGGATTGCTCATAAGCTTAAACTGCAAATTGGCCAATGATCACACCACTACACAAAGAACCTTCATCAGAATGAACAATAGACCAGGCGGCCACATTGGGACACATTGAAAATTTAAGCTCAAAGCATAGCTGTGCTGACAGATACTTTTAATAGCTATTTTAAAGATAATTTACTTGTATCTTTTTACTGCAAACAGGTGAAACGAGTACAAACAAATTTTCAGAGAAAGATGACCAAGAGCAGCATATGGTGATTACAAAACTTAAAAAATGTTTATCTTAGTTCATAATTTCAAAGAGTTGGCAATGATATCTAATACAAATAAACTTCAAATATCGTCTATGTTTAAGAATTCATGAGCGCAAGTTGTACATTAAGTAAAAGTTTTAATAAAATGGAGCTTCGTGACTGTCTTAGCTGTGGCTAGACGTATGACCTTGGATGAAACAACCATTGTATAGAAATTGCTTGAAGATCTCAACCACGCGCGGCAGTCAGACATTTTCTCACTTCCACACCTTGACAACTCCGTCCCTAGAACTGGTCACTATGAAGCATTGTTCAGTCTGATACATGTTGATATCAGAGATTATATCGTGGTGCCCCTGGGGTGGGGCATCAGGGCCCCTGCGTGGAATGTCCTCCTGTCCACTTGGCTTCACCTTACTGTAGGTCTCTTGAATCACCTCAGTGCCATCAATGACCTTTGATCTGGATGGGCAAAAAAATCATTTACTTCGCAATTCAACTTAGATTAGGTAAGATTATCTCCCTATGCAATCACAGGCATAATTTACAAATGGAAAAATATGACATTATCTTGAAATTTTGGAAGTCAAAAGCAACGCTAAGCAACTATTTGTTCTTTAAATAACTACCCTTTCTTATACATTGTGACTGGCCAAATGACACTGAATGTATTGCAAGAGATGACTGGCTTGGAAACATTGAGAGTTGGATTCCTACTGTACAAAACCAAACCTATCAATCTTCTTTCAATAACTAATTGCTGCAAAATATAACATCTGCTCTGTATGTGTTTGCTTTCAATTGTCAGTTAATGTTATTACTCATGGAAGATGAAAAGGATAGGAATCGTCAAAGCTTTCACGTTACAAGTCCTACTGCAAGCTTGTGCCAAAAGTTGGTAAAGTACATAAGGAAAATTGGATATGCCCACTTCTTTGCAATGAGAATAAAATGGAAAATGAGAATCACACTTTGTATAATGCGTGGAGAATAAATTAAAACACAATATGATTTGTGAACCAATTGCTGTATAGAAGACACACAAGGCTATACTGCCCGAGCCTCCAGCCACAACACTGGAGTAATTTGTGTGAGGTGATGATATACCTATATGACGAGACAGTGGTCTGGTTTGCTGGGTCGCTCGCTGCTCCGACGACTATGTAAGAACTCTCAGGAGAGGCCAGGTCCCAGTATCTGATCCTCATATCAGAGCCTGCCGTGAGCACAAATGGAGAGCTATCAACCAATCCCATGTACAGCCCATTTATGGAATGATTGGACGCCTACAAAGAATGTGAACACAATTACAAAACACACTTTCGAAAAATTAATGCTCTGCTCAACAGATAAGTCTCCTGTTGCTAATTGTAGGAAACGACACTGATTTCATAGCTTGAGAACCCTATATGCATTCTTTAAAAAATTTGAGGAATTGATGTTTTCCTCTGCATGAAGACTGTGTTTTGGTATAACACATCACAACCACTTCCTTGCAAAGAACAAAACAGACTTTTTAAACTTATCTCCTCACATTCATATTTTGGCCCCTTTCACGGCACCTAGCACTTCGTCCATAGAGGGGTACAAGAACTTCAAGTGAGATCATAAATTCTCGATACCACAAACACTGTGTAATCTAAGTAGCTCCTTTTGAGCGCAACAGAGCAATTACTACATTAGTCATGACTTCACAAGAACAAACGACTGGCTGAAATAAATTGCTGCAATAGCCAAAGTTGTCATGTTTTTCAGACGACTTTATTGCCAAAAAATTTTCAAAATTTCACTGCGTGTTTGTTGATGACAGTTGTGCAGTATAGTTTTCAAATAATACCGCAAAACCGTCTTCCTGTCTTATCGAAAAAGTTGCTAAAATAAAATTTTATTTTTCCACCATGTGTTCTAATTTGAAGAAACTTTTATTACCATTATTGGACTTGACTTTTGACAAGTATTTTCAATCCAGACACACCCACCCTAATATATTCATAGGCATTTCCATCGAGTTTTATTAACTCTTTGAAGCTTGGTAGCTAACTAGTGTGGAATTCGAGATGCGGGAGAAAACTATGAACTATGATATCTTCATTGGAAACTGTCATCATCTTGTGTTGACACTTAAATCAAAATATTTTTGTAATGACCCATTCTATCAGGATACTTTGTCATCAATTCATCTTCAGTGTTATGAATTACAAAACAATTTCAAAGACTTTTTTATCAGATATGCTTGGGGGCTGTTTCTCAAAAAATCTAACTGTCTTTTGACTAAACATCTGTGTACGGATAGCTTAGCAAGTTTCACAAAATCAGGCAAGGGCTATAAAAATCAGAAAATCTGTCTACAACTCAAAGCAAACTAAAATAAAAAGCCAAAAGACAAAAAAATCAACTTTCTGTTACAGATTCTTCGAAAAACAGGCCATTGGTATACTCAACTCCCAGGCAGCTGGTTAGTAGAGACGACTTGAGAACAAAACATCCACGAGGTGCGCTTGCCCTGAAATGTAACTGCAAAATCCAAAATGGCGTCGGAAAAACAGTTTACTCACCTCCTTAGTGGAAAATACGGGTGCACAACTGGCCCAAAGGGTCTTCTCTCTGTGTGATGTCTCTATATCCCACATAGACACCTCGTTGTTTCCTTGTAATGAGGAGACAAACCATGAACTCTTCTCTGGATGTACAAGCAGTCGCCTCACACGAGCATCTGTCAATGAAAGTATCACACAGAGTTAATACAACACCTTATTAAGGACCTTATGGACAACTTTGTGTCTTTAGCCAAACACCTCCTGCAGAAGTATAAATTTTCTTACAGTAGAAAGACTACAGAATTTGATTTTTCACTTTATCAAGCTGCCAAGTTGGGTAATGTGATCTTGACTTTTTAGTAAATTTTATAAAAAAGTGTTCATTGATACAAAATCAATGGTATTAAAACAGGATCAAATTTCCTTTAATATAAATGTTCAAGATGAAAAATCAAAAACAGCGTTACAGTTCTCTGAATTATGATTTCATTTGATTTTGTGCATTCTTTTGAGTTTTTCCAAGATAATCATAAAATCACATACTTTGACAGCACTCACGGTAACGTGGAACATTTCAAAAACAATTCCTAAGTGTACACTGCTAAAGCGTAGTACCTGAAAGTTTCATATGAAAGGAATCTTTCATTTCTGAGATACGTTTTGAAGTTGGCTAAATTTGGATATATTTTTAAAGTCCTCCATAACCTTAAACAATTCAGACAGAATATGGATTCATAAACCCATCCGTAGCAAATATTACAGAGTCAAGAGTATTCAGACATGTGCTACCTCCCCTTATTTCAAAACCTGGATTATAATCTTCTGATATTTGCAAAATCAAAATAAAACTAGCTAAAAATACGCTGTGTCCCAGCATAATAATAATAATGAATCTGACATGTACAATTACAGCACTCATGCCTCAATTTAAAACTTACTTGTCGAATGGTTAAAGACTCTGATTGGAAGCTGAAACCTCATGTCCCAGCATACAAATGTCCCGCTGCTTGTTCCAACGCACAGCCATGATTGGTTGTGATGAACATCAAAAGAAGTGATGAGACCTGGGAAATGAAAAATGATTAAAGTAGCCAGCACGCAGTTAAGTACACATCAAATTTTGTTCACTTAAATGGTACACATTCATTATTTACCCAGGTGAACTTTTCACCAGTAACTGACTGCATGAACATTAAAGTCCTTCTCTCACGCGTTGTTAACCCTTATTACATGGTTAGAAGATGTTATAAGGATCCAAGAAGTACCTACCCCATAACTAATACACGATCCGTACTCGAAAAAAGTTTAAATGAACGCGCCACTCACGATTCGCACCCGAAGAAACACCGCCATTTTGAACTTGCCGCGAACCCGGAAGTACAATTCATTCAGGAACCCAGGCCGAGAAAACGCCGTCAGTGCGACTGGAGCAGTGCCTGTACTGTTACCAGCCAGCAAACGGGAATAAAAAAATCAACAGCGCACCTTAATTTTGATAAAATCGAACTACAGACAATTTTATGGAATTTGCTGAAGAAATGATGTGGCGAATAAATTTTGACAGAAATTATTTTGCCAGACTCGAGACCACAGCCTATCAGACCCGGTGCGGATCGAGACCAGACACTGGCGAACGGTAAATGCATGCGGTTTCAAGCTGTTTTGTCGAAGTAAAATGGTCAAATGATAAATGCTGCATATATTCAAGGGTAGTTTCAGACACTTGCACGAAATTACGGGCTGGTTAATCCTGCGTCACACTGCCGCAGCAGACCCTAGTTAGCCTCAGTCACCAACTACCAGTGAAGACTATAGTCAAAATACAACTTGTTAGTAGGCCTATACAGCTTTGCGCCAAGGCTACCCTAGGCCTAACTGGTGGCACAGGCCACAAACACAAAAAACACGATAATTGAACAAAGTTTCTTTTTTGCAGCAACGTTTGTCAAAATGTATCAACGTTTAATTACAAAGTAGCCGATTGAACATGCCTTTCAGTTCCGCAAAAGTCGCCATTGTCGGTGCCGCCAGAAATGAGACGGGAATTGTGAGCACATTTATCACTTAATGAGTAACAAGTGCAAGGATGAAATTTGGTGAACACTGCTAAATTGTGCAGAATAGTAAGTAAAGATATGTCTAACTAAATTTCACCATAATTTGTTGGCGAAAACAATTTACACAAAGTTTTAAACTCGTAACTCTTCCCGCTGTCCTCCAATATGGCCGACGCGATCCAAACAAAGTGACTCAAATTTCGCCACAAAACTTGCAATAACTTTACAATGCTTGCCCCGATTTTGATACTTTTTCGATTTTTACTGAGTAGAATGTACTAGCTACCTTTCTGATGATAGCACAGTACTTTTTCAAAACCAGGAAAAAAATAAAACCAAAAACAAAATTGGTTCGACCCATATTGGTTTCTAGGTTCGACCGGCCTACGTAAGGAACTAAACACCAATGTTATTTTAACATACTAAGTACGCGTAACATTCCAAAAAAATCAACGACCACTAACTACAAACTATAAATACACTACATATGCAAACGAATCACGATATATTACTAATAAAACAAAATAATGAAGACTTTTCGAGAAAGCCATAGCACATTCAGTTACAAGGAAAGAATGGCGGCGTTCAGGACAAGTTCCTGAACTGATGAGCAGGAAATGTGGGTACGGAAATAACCGATGACAACCAGTAATCATACGCTCAGCGAGAAGGGTCAAATACTGTCAAAAAATCGCTTTCGGCAAGAAAGGCGAAAAGAATATAAAGAAAGGGTGTCGAAAATAAGAATTTATGTAGTAAGTATTTTGGGATACTGAAACAACATGGGCAGTTTGAGAGAAGGATTTTAAGGATATAGGCTACTGGCCGCTTCATGACATTATGCACTCTGTCAACAGACGTGTACAAGAACTTCTGTCGGCAAGAGGCCTGTTTATAAGAAAAGCTTATCTAGGGTACTACAGTGTGGAGCAATTATTGCATTGGCAATAACTCGATCCATTGCAATAAAACTCTCTAGGTTAAATAACTTGACACTATATCATGGCCTAAAACTGGTGAAGTTTCAAACTGTTTGGTTTTTGAAGTTGAATAAGCCATAAAAAGTTAAAATTACGGCCATGTACAGTTTCAACTTCAGCCGAAAACATTTCCTAAGATCAGATAACCTATTCTATTGTGAAGCATTCCTGCAATCTTTTGCTAGAATTCACAAGTCATAAACCATTTTATATGTTACATTCTTGGTTAACAGAGCAGAAATGATGACATTGTATTAACTAATATTATTTTGTAGTATTTCTTCGAAAATAATTTTTCATGGCAAACAGTTGGAAAAGTAACCGGTTTTAGTTCACAATAGTTTAATTTATTTAAGCCAGCATTAGACTGCAATGACCACATTGCTAATGTGGTAATTGCCCTGACATCCACACAAAAGAAGCCACACCACTGTTCCTGACATCGAAGGATTATGTCTACCGTGATTTGTGTACAAATCTATTACCGAAGTACACACAGTCACGGTATGGACCAAGTTTCTAATGGTTAAAATCATTTTTACCCAAATGCAACAAAAAGTGGCCAAAATAGTTTTGGTTCTTGATGAAAGCAGTACATATTTTGGTTTAAGTTACTCTTTGAACCAACTGGCCTGTGTCAGTCATGATGCCAGACAAAAGACCGCGGATCACTTAACAATGAACGACATTTGATATCTGGATTAAGCCTCTACAGTTGAAACCAAATAGATGATTTTATAATCATGGTGTACATTAGACAATAATCATCAGATTGCTTGCAAAATTCGTTGCACATTATTTTTACACCACTCTTTTTATCCAAACTTATTGTAATCAGAGCATGTTTATGAGACTTGATACAGTTAGACTGGCTACCTGTCAAAAACATCAATCAAGAGTGCAAAAAAGTTTCCAACGGAAGCTGAAATCGCAATTAACCTTCAAAAGATGTCACCAAGAATCATACCATGCCTAGGGTCGTTCTTGAGGGTCCAGACATCCTTGGAGGACCGAAGATCCCAGCCTATTATCTCGCCATTGCCTGTGGCGTATGTAACCACCGACTGGGCACCCGTGTCAAAATAGGTCATGTCCACGATGTGACCATGATTAGCTACGTCAGTGTTGTTGTCATGTGACAGCTTTAACTGCTTGCTATTGGTCGTCGTATCTTCATCAATCCTGACCACATGGATTGTCCCATTGTCTGATGCTGAGGCAAACGACTGCGATCCTTCACAGAAGGTCAGCGTTTTGATCTGGCCACCTGTCAATCAATACGCCATTAAAACATTTCATAACTAAGAACTCTCAATAACCAATGCACAAGGGATACTACAAAATGTTCGGTGCAAAAGTAGTTAAATAAATAAGATGTCTATGAACAGTTTAAGAAATTTAAATTCAATTCTTTACAAAAATTAAAATATTAGATTAAGTACCTTGTTTGTTGTATGTGAACTTTGACCTATTTGTAATGCTCTTTCCATCCATCCTTTGCCCCTCCCACAATTTCACATTGCCATCACTTGAGCACGTAGCAAAATATGTGTGATCATGACTGACAACAATTCTGAAAGAACAAAATTCTGTTCGTAGATCTTAAGTTCCTAGTTATTAAAGAATAGTGGGGCACTCGAAATTTCCTCGAATATTATTTATTAAATACATGTGAAAACAACGAAGCAAAATTTTCTCATAGTTGACTTTTGCCAATACATTGGACAATTACAAGTTTCTGCGGGTTTATGCCAAAAAAACTAAAAAATTACCACTGCGTTATCAGGTTGAGAATTTACTGTTTCAGGACCAGAAGTAGAGTAACAGCTGGTAGTAATTATTTGAAAACAGGATCTTCCTCAGTATATTGTTGCCGTAATGAGATTACAAGCAATCGAGAACTCCACCTGTTGATGGCGGCACGGTGCTCATGTAAGTGTGCCACCAGCAGTCCCTTTGGCCTCCAGCTGAGCGGGGGAGGTTTGTCATCAAAGATGGCCGCCTCCATCAAGTCTTTGGTGACGCAGTCCTTGGCGTACTGATCTCTCTTGCTGTGCACGAGTTGGCGCAGCTCCAACTTACACAGAGAGCATTTGTCTGCAGGAGGGACACACTGGGGTTATATTCATAGTTACAATCATCACGTATGGTTCAGTGCACTGCACACTCTGGTAGTTCAAGTGCTGAATCGGCAGTAAACACCTAAAATGCCCACTACCTGATTCACCTACACAAAGATACTATGTACCTGTTTTGTAAAATCTAATAAATGACTAGCATGCTGGAAACCATGGGCCCGTTCCAAGAAAACTGACTTAGTTGAGACAAATCATAAACTTATGAATCAATTTTAAGATAAAACTTAATAAGTGATCTGAAGTTTAATTTAGGCCTTTGGTTAATTTATGCCTCAAGTTTGACTTATTTACTGGATGTGGATGAATTTGGGCCCACATATTCCAGGATTTCTCAAACACACCATAATAAAGTGTGAAGTAACAAATGCCCAGACTACCTACATTCAATTGATTTCGGTGGAGGCGATGCCACGTTGACCTTTCCAGAAGGCGTGCCCTCAACTGCACTCTTGACCTGTGACATGCTCACAGCCATCGTATCAACACTGTTGTGACGCTGGACAGTGGTCACTGAGGGTACATTAGGAACGGACATTTGTCTGGGCAGAGTGGCTCGCGACTGACCACTGGAGTCAGTCTTGGGTTTAGGAGAGAGGGGTGCGCTGGCAGTCTGAGAGGTTTTTGATCCATCCGATGTGCCAAACATATGACGCCACTCCTCATTCTGAAAACAAACTTCGATAAATGGAGTTACTGACGGAACATAATAAAAGCTGACATTTAAGTGGAACTTCAGTGCAAACACTCGTACCATACTGTGAATAAGAAGTAGTGTGAAAGTTGCTAAGAAAAAATTTTGTAGCAAAAACAAACCACTGTGGATCACTGATCCATGTCTAGCACAAATAGAAATTATATAATCTTCAATAATAATAATAATTATATAATCTTCAAAGTCTTTAAGACACAGTATTTCTCAAACATTTTAACATAAACACATCGAGTTAACTGAAGCAAGCCGTAAACTTTATACAAAGCTCAGGTGCTGAATTTCAAGATTGGAAACATATGTGGTAGAAGCCAAACCAAAAATAACTGGGACAAAACTTTCATTTCCCAGTCATGATTGGTACGACCCGTTCTTGGGTACAACTGGCCCAGAGGAGACACCACATCAACAGTACAGTCACTTTAAGCCCGCAGCTCACCATGGCCATCTCCTGAGTCTGGCTCTTCTTTTTCGTCACCTTTCTCTGATCCACTTCCTGTTTCTTATGCTCCTCTTTATAGAGGTCAGCGTGTCGCCGGGTCAAAGGTCGTTTGAGATGCAAGATGTTCACAGCCCCATTCTGCCGAGTCTCCTCCTCACCAGTGTCAGCAGATCTGAAGAAAACAATGGGAGAGTTGTATTCTAGGGTGGAAAATTTTCAAAATGCGATCAACTGCATTTCGAAAAAAGATGAGAAGTTGCGTAAAAGTTCAACTAGCTGTATCACATCACGGTTAAAATCCAAAGAAAACGAATCAACTGTTATGAGTTAGCTGTACAAATAACTAAAAGTAAACGTTCTGACGTCCAATATTTTAAAAATATATATTGTCAAACTGTGATTAATTGGAAATTTAGGTTATCAACTGGCAGTTATAGTAACGAACTCTCACAGCCCTTTTAAGGGATAACAAAAACATACATCAAAATGGCAAGCTTTGGCAACACACTTTATCCTCTGAATGGAAAACTGGAGTGGAGGATCTGGTATACGTACCAATTAAATAGACATCCTATTGATGGTGATGTGACTCTGATGATAGTTAAGAGCTGAGTATGTCCTAATTTCCATTATGTTATATTTTTGTATTAACACAAGTGTGAAGAAAATTAAGACGGTATTATCTCCCTTTTTCTAAAAACAACTGTTTTTTGTAATTCAGAAGTAGTAATATTGACAAGTAAATGAATTCCATTGAATTGTTCCAGTATTTTTCTTCCCACAAATAGTTACCTTCATTTTGTATTCTCCCTAGCACCTCACTGACCTCTGTGTTATGTGAGATTTATTTGTGCAAACAATGTTTACTGATAACGAAGTGTTTTCCTGTACTTCTTTTTATGGAATTAGACATTCCTTTTGACTGCAGTGATGTGACTCTGATGATAGTTAAGTGCTAAGTATGTCTAAGGATTAAGTACAATTGCTATGTTTCATTTGTATACTCACACCTTGTGAAGCACACACAGGTGTGAACCTAGTTTTTTTGTATTGATGTTCAGTGATCAAGTACACGAGTTTCCAGAGTAATAAACTTTCTTGATTCTAAGCCAGATTTAAGTCTTTTCCAACATGAATGTAACGATACCAATGATGTATTCTCCGTAGCCCATATTTCTTATTTTTGTTATTTCAACAGGCCAAATCTTAAAAACTAAATGATGATACTTCACAAAAATTTAACCTGATATTCCATATGTCATGTTGAATCCAATAAAAAAGCCTCAAAGCTGAAATTAAAACTTCATAAAATGCCATTTCTGAAACAAAAGTGTGCACCCTGAGTGAAAAAATGCCGTACAGTGTATCTAATCTCCCAATCAGTACATAAATATGTGTTATTGCAGCAACCAGATGTCCCCCGTTAGACAAGGCAGTGCGCCACATGCGATTACATAACCTTGTCTCAACTAAATGCCTCGCTCTAAACATCTGTGCCCCTCTCCCCTCTCAGATCTTCCTTTCCTTCCCTCTCTCCCACCTCTTCCTCTCTTTATCCAGTACTTATGAGAGATTTTAACCAGTTGGCATTAAAATAGCCATGTGCAACAACACCTAGACTTCTATGGCCAGCTTCTTTTGTTAGGGGATTAGGAAAGAGATATAATTATAATAACCACTGCATGTTACTGGCAGCATTCTTTCTACCCATTTTAGACACTGTAGACTATAAAAACTAAATCCATCACTGAAGATTGAAATTTTCTTTTGTCTGAAGTACAAAAATCAGTTATCTACAGCAGGCAAACAGAGAAATAAGGTGCAGTGCAACTGCAGTTCCGTTGTTAATATGTCCTGACCTCTATTGTCTATCCTGATTGAGCAACACAATGAGGCGACTTGGATTTGCTTAAATTGTATTTTTGACGAGCTTTTCCCATTTCATGCCTCTTTAAGTTGCAGAACCAAATCTGGTTTTGCATTTTTGACATTTTATGTTGTGAGAATTCAAGATTATTGTCTAGTAACCCGTGCTTGATTATGTTACGATTTATGACGAGTTTCTAGCCCAAGTTTGTACTTGATGACCCCAAGATTGCAGCTACAAACTCCAGCAAAAGCTCGTGATTTTAAGTAAAAATGCAAATTTATGAGCAACTGATCTTAAATCTTACCCAGCTCTGGCCCGGTGTAGCTTCATCATGAAGTCCTTGAGGGCAAGCAACTTATCTTCATCTGCTTCAGTTAGGCCCATGGAGCTGAGTTTACGAAACATCTTAAATATAATAATTTTTATCTATATCATTAACTGACATTATACAACATGGACAGATTATAGACTGAGTTAAAACCAGCATCATGGATTCAATAAATCACAACATTAACTATGGGCAACTACAGTCATCAACTTTAGTCGTAATTCAACTTCCGCACCACGCTCTATTGGGCAATTTGAAGATGAAGGTCAACTGAAAGTCCTCACTGTATTGGCATACAACAAATTAACATTTAGAATCAACCGCAGAAGCTGAAAGAAATTTGCTGGCCTTCCTTTAAACAGAAACTTTAGGATTAAGACCACTAAACTGATGTTCCTTACTCACATGAGAAATGACTACTAAAAAGAACTGACAGCTCCTTAATATTCCATGAGACCTGATATCCAATGCCAACTTATTTAGCCTTGTATGAAACAACCATTTTACACATGATTAGAATTCATTTCTAACGAAGGGAAGAATACAAGACTGATTTCACAACAGTAAGAGACGTGACGGAAGGAGGAAGGTTTGTTGCACCTTGAAACCAGGCGAGTTCCTGCATCATCTGTAACAGTTGCTAATTATTATTCTGAGACTTAATTATATTGAAGGATTCTGTCACCTGTGTACAAATCTATTGAAGAAGTACCCATGGTCATGGTACGGGCCAAATTTCTAATGGTTGTAGGCAGGATGCTGATAAATACCTGACTCAAATTGTCCTCCAGCTCTGGATACTGCGGTCGATGACCGTGCCTTGTTGCACTTCGCTGAAGCTGCTTGTCATAGAGACACTCGAAGAGTTTCTCAATCAGTTGAGAGCGCAAAATGTAGTCGTATATTGCACGTGGAATGGCTGGCTCCAGCGCATTCAGTAGCACCACCTATTGGAGCACAAAAACTGCAAAAGTCAAACCAATCTTAGAAACAAATCCAAGTGCCTGCAGATAAACAAGTAAAACGTCATGATAATTGCAAAATAACTTAAGAGGGCATCCTTAATTAGAATGTCTAAATTTGAGTCAGGGTGTCCATTTGGATGCCCGACTCTAATAAAGACGCAATTGTACAACATCTAAAATCTGTAGATGGCAAACATTTCCTGGGTAAATCTTGGATATATTGAATGCAGAATGTTTGAACATCCTATACACACAACCCCAATATTACCGGAAAGACATGAAGTAATGTTTTCCTGTAAGTAAAAATTAAGTAAGACAATGAAAAATGCTTTCCTTTCAGACACAAAAAAAATTTGGTCATTAATTTTTTATCTCAATGTAATGCTTTGAAATAACAAAAAAAGATCTAATAATATCAAAGCACTAACAATTTAGATGCCAACTTTTAGTTGATGATAAAAGTTATAAAGTTTATTTGTAATACACTTTTCTCATTTCGAAAAGTGATGAGATTTTTTAACTTTTCTTTTTTGGACAGTTGTTACCAAAAATGAAAAATACTGCTAAATAATCACATTCTGCTGAATGCGCGCACATGACACTTTTCACCCAAACGTTTTAAGGACAGTCCGTGAAATTCTTAAACATATTCCGTGCAAAAGGACCAGAATGCTGAAAATGACACAAACCTCTTTATCAATTTGCAATACCGAGTGTTTCAGGAACGGTTGCAACAACGGCAGTAGGTTACAGTGAACATCAGCGATGTTCAAAGACTTGGCAACAGCGGCGACAAACCCAACGGCACCTTGTCGAATCCATAAGTTCTGTAATGTTAAGGTTATTAACACTTGGTGAAGCTTTTGAAAATTCAATCTTTAGCTACACTGGAATCTCACCAATTTTGGACACAATTTTTTCAAAGGCTTCGAAAAATGTGAATTCCCACAATTTCTTAAAGCGTTTCCTGATGGTATACGTGGGCTTTAAAACTATGGCCTAGTCAGGCATTTATTTAGTGCTACTATAATCTTTTAAGAAAAAAAAAACGAAAAAATTAAATTTCACTTGTCAGCCATATTGGCTGACCTAAATTAGTAAGATTTCAACATACTATCATTTGTTCAGTCTGTTACCATGATATGGCCAACATAAGTAGTCAGAGTGAAAATTTTCAAATCATCTATGTTCATATCTATTAGTAATGGATTACAGGTGTTTGCTGTTCACTTGTCTTTCAAAATCTAATTGAAATGACATCACAACGCCACCTACTGGATGTGTCAGAAATGGAACCACCTCCCTCAAGAGGTCATGAATCAAGGCTTTCTGCAGCAGCCCGAGGTCTGTCAGAGACATCATGGCACAGAGAGTCTTTGAGATGACAAATTCTTCAGTGTCACTTAGACCCTGTAAAAAAGATAGAGCAGTACTGTAACAGAGCCATATACAAAGAAATCCAACATCACTGTTCAGCTTGCGAAAAAACAAGCTGCAAGCTGAAATAAAGGAGCAATGTCACAATATCCCTGTAAATTAACAAAAATACAACCTCGTGAATTCAGACGGTTTCCAGTCTGAGAGTAAGTTGGATAATTTGGAAAATGGGCCCAGTTATCTCCACTGAGTAACAGGCATCAAACTGGTTCTCAAAATATAGACACGTTATATCCGACTATTGCCGCAAGTTGTAGTTAATATCTATACAAAGAGGCATTTTAATCCAAATTATTAACTAAATAGGTTAAAAGAGCCACTCGTGAAAGTTCAACAAACAACAAAGGAGGCAAGCAGACAGTGTATTTTAGAAATTAAAGAACATTCATCAAAGGTGTTTTAGTTGATGACATCAAAACTAATAAGATCATAACAAAACCAGTAACATTTTACGTTGGAAAAAGTCCAAGTCAATAAGTACCCATGATGGGAATAGTATAGGTTTGGCGAATGTTTTTTTCAAAACAAAGGTGCTGAAATCAGTGAACATCAGTGCGAATAGCTCTGTATTTACCCGTTTCAGAGACCGGGTTTCAACCGCTTTAGGCCATAATAAGAGCCCCCCTCCATCCAGAAACGAATATTTCTAAGCGCCCTGGGCACTCATTAGTCAGAGTGAATAAGGTAGGTGTGGCAATGCTTTTATCAAAACAAAGGTGCTGAAATCAGTGAACATCAGTGAAAATGGCTTTCAGAAAATTTAAGCCCATTTCTAGCTTGACTGGTAGTGTGTAGATGTCATGCAACAACAATTGATAAAGTTTCTATTATTAGCAGCAAACTATCAATCTCTGAAAAATAGAAAAAGTGAAGAATTAGGGTATCTTACCTGCTGTAGCAATGGTAACAGTATAGAGGTGCTCTGCCAGCCGACGTACGCAGCTACTCCCACTATAGCGTCGAAGAAGGCACCACGCAAGTGCCAGTCATGCTGCAAAACAAGAACCACATCTACTAAAATGTGCTTCTTCCAAATAATTCATTCTAGCATATTAAAAATCCAAAAGGCAGTCAAATCATAATAGATCTGGCCAAAAGTAATTTATGTCTGAACGTTTTTCAGAGTGTAGTAAGATCTCACCAAATTAGATGACAACATGGCAGACAAGTGAAATAACATTTTTTTATAAAAGACATGTAGCACCAAATGGACATTTTTTCACCATCAAACTCTGTATCAGAGCCATCACCAGACAATACTTTGAAAATTTATGGGCAATTACGCAACAGCGTAAGAAGACATGAAAATAAATAAAGGTCAAATTTGGTGGCAATCATTTTGTCCAAAATTCGTGAGATTTTACTGTAGCAGACATGATATTATAATCTTGAGTTCTTGAAGTGACTCATAGAATAAATAAAAAAACAGCACATTAGGCAGAAGTTGTTCAGCTATAAACCGACACGCACGCTGAACACTTATGATAAAATATTTCATGTTCAGCGTAGACGTCAATTTGCACTTTACACAGTCGTATCAGTATCTCACCTTGTCGTTCAAGAAAGTGATCATATGGGACAGCAAGACATCATTGGCTGGAATGAAGAGAAAATTAAACACTTTCCGAACTAATATCCAGCAATTCTCAAAATAAGTAGTCAAGCACAGAAACAGTTTTCATCAATCCATCTTTAGAAAATTCGAGAACTCGATGCCAAATTTGCTCCAAGATCACAAAAGTGTTGGATATCGGGACACACCCAAAATGTCAGCTAAGAACGTCTCAGAACCATGACGCACACTCAAGAATGTGTCACAAAAAGTAATAAAAAAGACTTACACTTATCATGTTCGACTAAAGGAAATACACAATTGAGAGTTCTCTAATTAACATTTGCTACAAACTAAACAGTGTACTTTTAGTGAACCTGAGATATATATATTTGATTAATAACGAAACATCGTTTCCATGATTGTCATTTTTGTTTTCCATATCTTACACACAGATTTGTCAGTGCTCTTGTAGATGATGATGAAAACGGGAATGGCAATAACGGTAATGCTAAACATGTTGATTCTTACTCCTACAAACAAATGCCACCAACCTTTCTGTCGTCCAAAGAACACGCACAGTCTGGTGATGCCACGGTGAAGCAATGTCTGCTTCACAATGTTATCGGAGTCCGTCAACAACACCACAACCACCTGCTGGATCATCTCGTGTAGTCCCTCTAACTCCATGTCGTAGCTAGCCTCGTACTGGCCCTCGCTCTCCTCTTCTTCCTCACCTCCAGACACTGAAGAGTTAAGCTGGACAATCTCCAAGAAACGCTGGGCGGTCTCCGCCAACTGAGCAATGCTCTCAGCGAATGCTTCACGTACAAGCATGCAATCGTCATGTGTCAGCTCGCTCTGTTGGCACAATGTGAAAATTTCAAAGATTATGCTATGAGCATTGTGTTGAAGAGAATCGCAGTTTCCCCAAATCTCCAATAAATGACACCGAAACATTTCAAGTCGATTTAAACGGTACCATAGTTGTTTTTATTAATAAATCTCCCATAATTATGTCTAGTAGTTATTTTTTGCTTTATCACAAAATGATTACTATGACTCTAGCTACAGAAACTAGTGAAATACAACGGAACTTGAGGTATACAAACCATGTTCCACTTCAATTATTCTTGCTGACATCAGCAATTCACTAGGCCTGAAAAGAACTTCCATGGATTTCCGATAGAGTACAATTATTTTTCAACACAAGCTGTCGCTCATGAATGTTTCACAAAGCCTAACAAACAACCGACATTTATTCTGCGAAGATTTACCAAAGTTGGCAGAATGTATTCTGGGAAGATGTTGGCATCACTCCTTGGGACAGTCTTGACGTTTGCCAATGTCTTAGCGACAGTTCTTATGACCTGGGCGCGTACACGTGGAAACGGGTCATCCACGAGATAAAGGACAAAGGGTATCATCCTGTCAAGGATCACCTCAGAAGTAACGTATTCAGACAGCATGATGAGACAGTCGAGGGCGGTGAGCTTGGAACTGCAGAACTGAAATATATGAAAAATTTTAAAGTCATCACACACTGTGATCATAATAACTGCCAAAACTGCTGTTCTTTTTGCTTTCAGGGCTGAATGCCTTAAGCCCCAAATACCAGGAATTAATAACTTGCTTCATTACACCTTCACGCTAAAACAACAGAGTCTAATTAAAGTTTCTCAACATTTGTCTTCGTTAAGATGTTTTACAATGAAGAGAAAATTTCCACTTTCCGCCATGTCGTGAACTAAATAGGTGAAGAACTACCATGTGTAAAGAGAGACATGTTTCACCACTGCCACTTGAAGGCACCTGTCTGATGGCAAGTTGTCCAGTCAAGTCTGGATTTTACATTGAAAGGCATTGCTTTTTGGAATGCACTTGCAACTTAAAGTAGAATGCCACCCGATTTGATTAGTCTTTTTTACCGTCTTAATTGGTCTATATCCACATCGCCTCTTATGCGGTCGACCTCACCTTGCCAAGAGGTGTCGCGTTAACCTGTGAGGAAGGTGAGAAACGACGCAGCGACATCAGTGGTTCGCGTGCAGAGTGAATGCCGCAATATTGTGGTGCATCGTTCCCGCTTGTCCGAACTATGAAGGTGCAAAGAAAACGGGTATATCGTTTTTTCGACTTCCTCGAGAGCCCAAAATGCTTAGGAAGTGGCTCCCGGTAGTGAAGAATGAAAGGTATGCTGTTAATAGCAAGTATGAGGCTGTGAAACATCTCCGTGTCTGTGGCCAGCATTTCGTCGACAGTGCTTTTTCTGAAAAATTCCAGCTTACCAAAGAACTATCCATACATTTCGTTGCCTGTGCATGTTCACAGCGCCCCTATAGTATTTCTTGATCAGCGTATTCCAGTTCGAAACTGATAACCTGTGAAACCTAATGATCCGACCCGTGAAATCTACGTAGGAAGAGCTCTTGACTAAATCGGGATTGGTGCCGGGGGAGTTGCCATGTAGACGTTTATTATTCTGTGTTCTGTTTCAAAATGAATTATTCTCATCCTAAAATGATCATAACCAATGCTTATATGAAACTGAAACAAAGTCTGTCTCATTAGATACAATTTGTAATGCCTTGGAGTGCTCATGAGTGCAATATTAATGTTTTGAGAAGCCAGCAATGAATAAACCACTGCGTTACCGTCTTTTAATGGCGGCAATAAAGGTAACTGACTGGGCACCGAGGCCGTGTGAGCGCATGCTAATTCAGTGTTTGCTGACAGAAAGCTGTTGTGAAACAATTACTGGATTTTATATGCTATGGTCACATGTTTGGGGAATCTTATTTAGAAATATAAATACATTATTCAAATCATTGCTACTGTACAACCTTTGCCCCGACGGTCTGTGGAAGGGGAACCCGACTTCGCGGCCCCCGACAAGTAAGTAGATTTTCAGTTTCGTGGCTAATTCACATAAATAATTACGTGCACATTATTTCTTTGGCTCATTTCGTGACTGGAGGTTTAGTTTCCAACTCAAGCTGGTTTATGTTCGTGCCAGTCCCGGCGGCCACGACGGGCCTGATCGGGTTCCGAGCCACTGTCCGGGATAACAAGTGTTTTGTGTGTTTAGAACTCAAAAAATCACAAGTATAAACAACACAGATCTAGGTTCTCCTGTCTGTATTTCACGGAAGAATACTTCGAATTTATCTCCAAACAGACCCCAAACTCCTTCTACGGACCTTGGTTAATTGGCCTGCCGAACTTTGTAGGCTACGGTGTGTCCAAATACCAGTAAATCCGTAACAGCGAAATAAAACAACACATTTTTATAAGAACTCGGTGTATTTTTAAGGGTTTTACATCGAAGTTTGCTGATTTATTGGTGTTAAACGATGAATTCAAGCGATAAGCTGACACCACTAACCCGTGTTGTGAACTGCTGAACAGACTAAGTGCGAAACCAATTACGTCTTTGGATAATTTCAACACCTCCGTCTGCCGTCAGGTAACGCAACCGAACCTGCCGTTATCGAATAGAAATACGATCTAAATTGATACAAAATAGGTTGTATTTGGGTGGCATTCTCCTTTAATTAACACACCAAAGTTACGGTAGTTATTAGACTCAAACAAAAGAATGTCTGAAATCTATGAGATGTAATCTATCGCTGAAAGTACTATATCAGTGGTCAGAATAAATAAACTTTCTGTTTCACACACCACAGGCTCCATCAAAAAGAGACAAAAGAGTGAACAATGAGGAAGGAATACACGCGCCATATGTGTTCATGAGAACAAAATTAAAATATATAAAAAGGAATAGTTTATGAGAAAAAGATTGTAATAAGGACTGAACACATCCACTAAAACAAGAAACTGTAGGAACACAGCATTTATCCACCTTCACTCTTATCAGGCTTCTATTGTGAGTCAGCATGCGTGAATAATTGGCTGATAAGCCACCTCTGGAACTACTTTTGGGTGAATGGATGACCAGGCCATAAAATGATAATTAGCCAAGACCAGTTACTACATGTATAATGCAACAAAGAATAATGTCTTGCATCACCTAGCCTTGGTGGAAAGCTGTATACTGTATTGGCTCAAACAAATGCTTAGAAAAATTCATTTCACGGGGAGGGGACGCTTATTGTAGTGAGCCTACGGCAGTTGAATCCCGGTTTCCCAAACGGGTAAAATCGGAAGCTAGGATTCATCAAATTTACGCTCTGTGACGTATTTGTAGCCTATGACAGCCTTTCTACAAAATTGTGGTGCATTGCTATCAACTTCCGTTGTTAAATTACGATAATTTTTCAAAAAATTGTGCTCATCACAGGGCGAAAACTTGCCGACTGATGCGTGGCTGAATCGCGATCGTCAATAGGAAAACTTGTACTCTTGAATAAAAATATAGTTTCGACTCAACAAATTACCTGAAATCTTCCTGATGTTTTACAATTTTTAAAGTTCATGTGGAGTCCAGATTAACTGCGATTAAGTCCAAATGTGCGCTACATCGTACTCCACAACACGAGAAAAATCTCTGGATGAACAAGCATGTTGTTGTCACGTGACGTTTGTTTTGAAGGTCGTCTGCTTATGAGAGTGAGTGAGCGTGCGATGTAGCACAGATTTGGACTTAATCACAATTAATCTGGACTCCACATGAAAATTTTAAAACATAAAGAGGATTTCAGGTAATTTGTTGAGTCGAAACTCTATTTTTATTCAAGAATTCAAGTTTTCATATCGACGATCGCGATTCACTTGGTTAAACTAAAAACACTTTGAGAAAGAAACGATATGCTTACTAGACACAAAAACAGCTTAAAGGTTGACCACAAATGATCCGACATGACTAACCTTGAGTGCCCTCATACTGGATGTCAGTAAACTAATGATAATGACCAATCCGTTGTTCTCACTAGGGGTCTCTGTATCCACGTTCATGTGCGGGATGATAATATCTTTCAGGTCTCGCTTTATCCGCAACACGCGGTCGTCCGCTGGTAGTATGGGCATGGTGACAAACCTCTGCAGGTAGAGCTTCAAGAAAGTATAGAAGTAGTCCGGGAATGCTTTGCCTTGCTGATTCACCAAGTATTCCTCCGCGGACAAACGTTGACTGGGTTCTTTCTGCAGCATACTCTTGATCAACTCCTGAAGTGCGACCAAACAAAATGGTGATAATTTACATCTAATGTGGACCGTTCATTTAACATCATTTTCGCGACTGAACAAAGCATGCTCTTTATGGAGGAATGGGAGAGTACGTTTTAGTAAATGTCTGTGTGATTTAAACCAAACGCAGTTTAGGCAAACTAATCCTGACCTGATCAACACAAGAAGTGCACTATAAGTGGAAGAGGCTGGGAAAATTCACCTTTTTGAAATCAATGTAGCAATATTTTTGAATGACTCTTCACTGGCTACAGACTACAATATGCTCAACTTCCAACACTAAACATTTCCCATAAATTTGGGGTTGGGGTCATGGATAAGATTTACAGAGAAATGAAATTATTTGGTTACGACGAAGATTCTTGGTGTCTAAATCAATTGTCCAGGTGATGTATCGTTCCACAAATAGAAATATTTTTGGTGTTGTAAAATTTAAATTAAGTAAACGTTTTTGCAAGGAAATCAAATAAAAGAAAATTGAAAACAAAAAAGATAAAAATCATTTAAAAGAAGACAATTCCAAGCCCTGAAGATCAAAGATCACATGTTACGTGAGTCAGGAACAGCCAATTTTACAGCAGTCTAAATGAGAATCAAAGTTTAAGTTTCCTTGACGGACCACGAGTTTATAGTTACTTTCACAGTTAATATTTATTACTTTGCCCAAACAACAGTTGCCAACTTAGTCGCTGATAAAAAAAATAACCATTAAGTAGATTTTCATGGAATACGGAAACGAAAAAAAAAAACACAAGGCAAATAAAACTGAAATGAAAAACTGAGTGGTTTAATGTCCTGAACACATCCACTACCACAAGAAACTATAGGAACACCACATTTATCCACCTTCACTCTTATCAGGCTTCTCTTGTGAGTCAGCACTGCGTGAATAATTGGCTGATAAGCCAACTATGGAACTACTTTTGGGTGAATGGATGACCAGGCCATAAAATGATAATTAGCCAAGACCAGCTAAATAATGCTGCATGGAATAGGTAATACCTTCATGGCAATTTTGAAAGAGTGGGCATCTTTTGCTGAAAGTGTTTTAAAAAACTTGATTTACCAACCTCTGATTTTCTGGATTATGCAAACATTAAAATTCAAATTTGCAACGTTTTCATTTTCCGCCATCATAATGTTCTGGAAACAAGAAAAAATTGGCAACACTGCGTAGAAGCAACAAAGAATATGTCGTAGCATCACCTAGCCTTGGTGGAAAACTGTATACCGGAAGCTTAAAAAAATTCATTTCACGGGGAGGGACGATTATTGTAGCCTGAGGCAGCTGAAACCCGGCTTCCGATACGGGTAAAATTGGGAGCTAAGATTTATCAAATTTACGCTCTGTGACGTATTTGTAGCCTATGAAAGTCTTTCTACAAAATTGTGGCGCATTGCTATGAAACTCCGTTGTTAAATTACGATCATTTTTCAAAAAACTGTGCTGAAATTCCAGGGCGAAAACTTGTCGACTGATACGTCGCTGGATCGCGATCGGAAAACTTAAATTCTTGAATAAAAATACAGTTTCGACTCAACAAATTACCTGAAATCCTCTTTATGTTTTAAATTTTTTTAAGTTCATGTGGAGTCCAGACAGGCCTTTATCCAGGATTTCGAAACTAGGGTGTCCAAAATGGGGTTCCCAATATTCCAGGGCGTCCATAATTCCGACGCGTAACCCCCCACCCCCAGCAATCCCCCCCACACACAATTTTTTTACAAAAAATGCATAGACCAAGGTTTTTACATCTAAGTTTACAAAACAGCCTTCTGTAGTAAGCATTTTTAATAAAAAATTGGTGTAGACCAAGACTTTTACAATGCTATCAACCAAGTGTGAGCATATACTTTGTATAATTATATATTTCTTCCTGGTTTGAAAAAAGGAGCCCCCACTGAGCCTTCAGAGGCTTCCTAGTAATCATTACAATGTGTGTGTCCAAACTTGAAAGGTTTTTATTGACAGTGGGCGTCCAAATGATACATTGGGCATCCTTGCCAGAGCGTCCATATTAGTGCTAGGGCGTCCATTTGGACGTACGCTGCATAAAGGCCCGAGTCCTGATTAACTGCGACTAAGTCCAAATCTGCGCTACATCGTACCCCACAACACGAGAAAATCTCTGGATCAGCACACATGTTGTTGTCACGTGACATTTGTTTTGAAGTTCATCTGCGTATGAGAGTGAGTGAGCGAGCGCGTGCGGGTCATCGACGACAGACTATTGTTACACAAGGCAGAGGATTATGCAAGAAAATAGTGTTTATTAGATTGTTTTTCACTTAAACGGCTGCAACTTGCAAGGTGAGTGCAGGTTACCTCACAGATTTTGTGTACACGGTCGTTAGCTCTACCGTGGAGTAAAACATTAATAGTCCGAGGCTCGATCTACATGTTGGGGGCGAGGTGACGAGTGAACTACCTGGGCTGTGTGAACATTCTGGGTCTAACGGAGAGATTGGTAGTCAGCCAGTTTGCTGTATCAAGACTATCGTGAAAATCCAAATTCGTTTTATCGTGTCCCCGTCAATAATAACGGCATGCTAAAGTTTCTGAATGTTCGTACTTCGGGAACATAACAATCCCGTGCTTTGTATACATACGCGCAAGCCGCAGATCACATCTCGGAAATTTCGGATTTGACGGATGACAATGAATGAGCACAATGAAATTAAACAAGGTCGTTTTACAGCTTGTAAGAGCATGATAAACAATTATTTGAATATTGTGAGTATTGCTGTATTGCAACATCTCTTATTCTGGGCCGATTTGAAAAATTCAAAGTTGTACTAATATTTTGTTCTCTCCTCTTTTCAAATATTACACTCAAAACTACAATTTACTTAAACGCTCTTAATAAAAAGTACGGTCATCTAGACTAGATTGTAATCAGCTGATCGTATCTGCATGAGCGAAGTCAATTATCCTCGCTCGTGACTCGATGAATAGAGCAGCTAGGCAGGATCCCTTTGATCGTGAGCTGAGCGCAACACAGCCAGGATAAATACGGTCTAGTTCAATCGGCCAAACCTCGCAGTTTTCCATGATCAGTGGGGTTGTGACGTCATCTCGTTTAGTGAGAATGTTAATGGCATGTTTGTTCAAGACTTTTGCACAAAGAGAGCAAATGTGTAAATACTGTTATCAAAATGCATATAAAACTGAAGAGAACACATACCCTAATATGAACATCTTCTATCTTCTCAAGCATTTTCCACGGGTTATACTCTCCTGTCCTATACATCAACAGTTGAGAGAGGTCGAAAGGGGAAGTCCCCTCTGAGAACAGCTCCATCAGGACACACCTACAAACAGGCACACCGTGCCTTCATATACTTGTTCTTGTTTGTATTAAGCGAAGAAAACAACTAAAATACTTAGTACTCAAAGAAAACAAACTTTAAGGCAGTTCCAAGATGATGGTTCATCTCCACCAATCTTTTCTATGAAAGAGTCCTCCAAATGTCAACACTGCCACATATGTGCCAAAACTGACAAATATCGAAGACAATGACCAATAGCAACCAAATATTATAAAATTACTTTCTGCACTGAACTCAATGCAAACCACATAGCAACGGATGATTGTCTGCTTCATACCCAGAAGAGAATATATCCATGGCTGCCGTTCTCCTGCCAGTTTTGATGACACTTGTGGATGTCAAGTCAATACTGTTGGCCGAAGGGTCATTGTTACGCGACGCTGTGTCCACAAATCGTTCAGGAGCAATGTAACAGGTGCGTCGGCGAGAAGTGTCAAAGAAGTAGTTGAAATCTGACGGATTATCCTGTGAAGAGTAAAAACACTACGTGACATGCTTAAACGGTGTATATTGAAACGAGGGGAAAACTGATGGATTATCCTGTGAAGAGTAAAAACACTACATGACACGCTTAAACGGTGAATACTGAAACGAGGGGAAAACTGATGGATTATCCTGTGAAGAGTAAAAACACTACATGACATGCTTAAACGGTGAATACTGAAACAAGGGGAAAACTGACGGATTATCCTGTGAAGAGTAAAAACACTACGTGACATGCTTAAACGGTGAATACTGAAACGAGGGAAAAACATTAAAATTGAAGCTTAGACCCGAGTTCATTTTTGATGGCTGTTTTCGTTGGTCACAAATGCTGAGTGACAGGTCTAAAAACTGCTAAAATATTAATGGACATAAATCAATGCTATGATGGTAACCAGTATATCATAAAAATGTGTTACAAAGAAACTTTGACCATCAACACAACACACGGAGTCTAGCATTCTCCCCTAAGACAATACTGTGTTACACCTTTTCCAATGTTACTTACCTCTGGTAGATAAGTGGGCTTGAAGCTAGCAAAGTCTGTCAACAGCAACCAATTCCAACTGGTCATCATCACATTCTCTGACTTGATGTCGCCGTGGTATATCTATTAGAATTCAATGACGAGAAATAACAACAACTGCTGGTCAAACGGGAACGTTAACCACCACTGCAAGGGTTTAAAGTTTACCTGCTTGACGAATTTTGAAATGACGTAATGGAGGAATAAAAAGTAGACTGAGATATACTACACCCCCAATATCTGTCCATCATTAGACAACTGTCTGTCACGACATTGGATCCACAAATGAACAACTTCTTCTACGGTGCACCTGGCCTTGACAGAGCTTTAGTTCAGTTTGATAAACAAATTGTTTGAGACAGATGGAACACATCTTTTATCACACAAGAAGAATTAACTAAATACTTTTCAATCATCAGCTAAGTATAGATCAAAAAAGCTTGACTACTTGGTCATAGCCAAGATGTTTTTCGGAAAGTTTTGACAAATCATAATTTAGCTGTATAATTTTCACAAAATCCAAATCCATGTAAAGATAGTCGCGCCAGATGGCGATCATTCCTTTGGTGGACAGGCATTCAGCGCCACCTACAGATCCCAAGTAATGCGGAAAGGAGGTATCAACCTAAGTATATAAAAAGAGTTTTAACATCTTTCCTGCAATCATAATGGCACCAAATTTCCACTGCTGTGGAGCAAAATGTACTTATTAAATGTCTCACAGGTAAAGGCAAACCTTTTGAAACATAAATACATTAACAAGGGCATCATGTTCCATACAATTCCTACTACAAAGGAGACTCCACAACAAAGACAGTGGCTGTGTCAAACAAAGCTGGTAGAATTTCGTTTCCAGCCAGAGTCAACAAGCTAAAATTAATTAGTGAACTTAAACTAATAAAAAAATGGAGTGTCGACGGTGGAATACATTGCTCTTCTTTTAAGGAAGAGTTGTATAGTAAGTGTATTTCTGTACAGCAAATTTGACCCATACGATTAAGCGGTAGTCACTGTCACCCTCTCAGTACTCAAGACAGTGTCAATATCAAAAGTTCCCCACTATAGTCAAATGTCATGCTTAATTAAGCTCAAGTGTCCAAGAATCCACTCAGGTACACTTAAATATGACCTCCACCTCTGGGTTTGCTTTAATTACAACGTCTTGTTATTCTACGATAAACTCTTTAGTACAGCAAGTTTGTGAGATTCCTCACCAGAACCCATACATCCAACATTCCTTCAATTACGAACAAAACATGGCCAAAAAAAGAATGCAGCTCTGACAGTTTTCTCAACAATAAATACAGCTGCAAGTACAATCAACGACTACCAACTACACAATCATGAAATCTAAAGTTACCATTTGAAAAACACAAAAATGACAACTCCAACGATACCTTTTGCTCTAGTTTGAATTAATTTTACAGGAAATCGACAGTTCACCTTACCCCTAGCTTGTGAGCTTGGTTCAATGCACACAGCAGTTGAAACGCAATCCATTTCTTCTCTATGCCGTTCATAAAAGGTCTTGTGCTTATTCGGTCGTACAAACTGTCCTTGACGTACTGGCGGAAGAGCAGGCCCGCCTTGTCCGACATCTGAAATAAGCGAAAATTGCCCTGCTGTCAATTTTAATTCAGTATATCAATACGCATGGTCATTTATCTTCAATCACACCCAGTGTTTGTAGTTTTTAGCTTATTAGTTCATTAAATTTTAAAAATTGAAAACCTAGCTTTGTTGTTTTTTCCAGCTGAATACCGCCGTGGTGTTCATTTTTAATGACATTGACTGTGGACTGAATAGACTGTAGACCAGAAAACTTAGTGGAGTGCCAGCTCCACAGTCAGAAGCTAATATTATTTTATCCAAGTTTAAAAAAATTACTGGTGATTTTAATGTGCCAATTTTGCAGTTGAGAATTATTATGACATTCTCAATTGTTTAATTCCTTTTCCTTCCATAATTATTCCACGGATCTAAACATTTGCTTAAAAAAGTATTGAAGAACGCAGAGGCAATGGGCTCTCATTCTCTATGGCAACAGAGCACTTCCTATCCTTACCACAACCTTGGTGATCACGTTACATTTTATGCATTTTGACCAAATGATGAACATTGTGTACTTAATTTTTTTACCTCATGAACGCGACTGAAGCCTAGTTTTGTCCCCACATTAAAAAACGTTCAACTGTTGGTTCGGCCAGAAGTTGTTCGTATTGCACGGTTTTGTTTTTGTAAATAAATCATTTGTAAGTTTTATTAGCAGTTAGAGGAATATAGCATCAGGTGCCATGGTTCATAAGTATAAACAATTACATTTATTTTAACAAAAGTGCCTATTGGCTTCAGTTAGCCAGCGTGTAGTTGCTTGTCTTGATAAATGTGATAATGAGAAAAATTGGAAATCAATGATCAAAAATGTACAGTAGTCTCAGTGGTCTTACATTTTTGTACTTTCTAGTGCTAAAATACAGGTGTTTGTTTCAAAAGTTGAATTAACGAGTCACTGCTTTAACTTTTCAGATTTTGGAAAAAATCGCACTGCCTTTTTGTTTCCAATACCCACATTTGCCAGATTATGGAGACAAAAATAAAAAAATGCTTAAAATCCATATGAGAAAACAAAACACATGGCGGCACTCAGTTTGCAAACATGTTAAGACACCAAGTTCTTTGCAACAGGAAAAGGGTAATTTCATTTTCCCCCAATCGGTCCTGCACATGGTGGTTCAGTTAGTGATCGGCAAATAATTGAGTGAGTGAGAATGGGTTGGTAGAAAACCAGGAGTAGTTTGACAGACAGAGGTATTATGGAACAGGATCTTTTTACAACACGAACTTTAAAGATAAATATACCAACCGCCACGAAACCAACTAGAAAGTCAAACTCTAGTAAAAGACAGACAGGTTGCATCTAAACAAATTCATGTAGATTGTCTTACTAGCTATGCCACATTCTTTCAAATTCTGAGAAAGAAATTGCCTACGGATATGCTCCACCTAGCCGGTGAACTTATTTAAGCTGGTTTTTTATCTAATTTCAGGTAAAAGCATAATTGAAAAAGATGCTTGAACTGTAATTGATGCTTTCAAAAACCGCAATAACTAAGCATCCTTGAGCCAATTAATCTTTTACCTCGTTGAAAAATGTTAGGAAGTCATGTAAAATATGTTGATATCTGCAAAATAGTGAAGCATTCTTACAGAAGCTAAACTTTCTCAAGTTGAAGTGTTTATGAACTTCTAATGATCAAGAGCGGTACAAGCAATTAACATTCAAAGTCCCATTAAAAACAAAGCTGCATTTCTAATGGTTCAGCTAGCTAAAAATAAAAGTAGAAGTGCGAAGTTGTATAAATGTATCACAAGACTGACCTCTTTGTGCTGAGACAAATTCATGGTGCTTTTTGTTACACTGAATGATTCCATCTTGTTACAAACATTTGCGATACAGGGAAATTGTCTGAAACATTTATTACGTTGCTGTTTCAAAATAATGTCTATTGTTGATGTCTTAACGAGAATAAATGAAGTGTCAAGAATACTATTCTGAATTGATAAAAATGCCAAACTAAATAATCATAGGGTAGAAGCCATGTATTTCAGAAAGAGCTTGTGATAACACACTTCCAGCTTCGGAAATAGACTTAGCTGAGCAAATTCCTTATCATGCATCAGTTGTAACATGTACACAATAAACCTGCAGGACTTCCTTCCGGTCAGATGCATTTGACCATGCACTTGAGCGTAATACTTATGGCATGTTTTTAACTGTCTTTGCTGAGGAACAAGAAGAGTTTTCTGGCGCTATTTTCTTATTGTGTCCCGACCAGTAAAAGGGCATTTAATCTTGCCTATATTTCTTTTCCGATCAACTGTTCAGGTGAGGCCGCCAAATATTAGTACTTTGGGTCAAAGACCAGACCACGTTTCTGCACTGGGCCAGTCGTCAACAATCGCTAGCTCAGGATGAACACTCGGCACATTCCCGAAGTTGTAATTGATACACTTGTAACCCAAAAATAGAATAGTAAACGTTAAACAACTTTGTTTAGATTGGTCAATTCTTTATTCTCCATATACATATGTCCTAAATATTACAAAAATGTAGCCAGACACCTGGGCCTTGTTGTATAATAAGCCACGTCTTGGAAGACTTGTTCAGCTACTACAGTCTGTGTACTTGGTTACCCGGGTAACCGACTAGAACTCGTTCGTTTGAGAGTCTTGAGAACATGAATTTAATATAAAGTCAAAAGATTACCGGAAGAATAAAAGAGAAGCCAATGGCATGTTGTTCATAAGAACAGTACATTAAATGCACATCAGACTTGTTAACTTAAGGAAAAGTCACCGCGAAATCGCTGGACGTAGACAAAGCTATTTGGGCCATGTCCCTGATAGGCGAAGATGGGTACATGAAAACCTAAGAATTTACACGAAATCTGTCCATAATTACTTTTCTATCGCCTGTAGTTTGCGTCCCGACGTCTGTGCCTTTATTTTTGCCATTTTTGCTCTCAATTCGCGACAAGTTAAACCAGTGTAAGACATGGTTTTTACAACAACTGAGGCAAATCCACTTTTCTCACTGACAACTAAGTTACATCCGGGAATTAAAAACAATCCACACCGATGAGTGTTGCGCCACGTATCGGGTAGTGAAGTGCGCCTGACCCACATAACTCCACATATCCCGAAAAAGGAGCATCATTCAGCTCTGTATAGCAGCAGCTACTATTGTTAATTTTTTGTGGCTTATGTTTACTTCATGTACATATAACCTCTTTGAAGGATTAAGTTCCTAGGTTATGTGCCTCCCTATTGACAAGTCTATTTGTATAGGGAAATAACTACAAAGCTAACTTTCACCCAACAAGTAATATTACTACGACAGTTTGGTAGATGCCCATGCACTATGCTATAAACTGTTACATAATTTCTCCTATTCTACATGGCCTAAAATTTGCTATGCACGAGCTTTCAAAATTCAACTCATTGAAATTTGTTGAAAGGTTTTATTGCAATGATTTCGCTATATGTCATATTCCTTGACCAACCCATAGGAACTATTTTACATAGTCACCAGGTACTACTTTTCTGTTCATACACCTCCTTCCACGCCATCTCTCCTTTGATGAGGAAGTACAGCGTTGCATAGCTCATTCAACCTTCTCACTTAAGACGTGCTTGTGTTCATTTTTCAAACTCATTTCTTTCACCTGTTTTGAGTCTTCCTTTGTCTTCTGCATTTGCACATCGACAGTCTTGTTTGATCGAGAGGTTACTAACGCTAATCAAGGTAAGTCTCCAGTCTTTACTCTCACCTCAATGCAGACTACCATGACTCATCAAGTCTTGTTGCTAAGCAAGTTCTTATATTTGTTGGATGGACAACTTTGTATCCAACTCTCCCTGAGGCATCATGCTGTAAACATACATATATCCACTCTAGACCTGGGCTAAGGTGCATAAAACTTCAAAAGTTATCCGCTGGATAAGTTAGATTGTTGCATGACGTCAGGTGCATTGTTCAAAAATAACAACGTGACACATGATAATGCGACGTCATTGTTGCTATACAGCGTATAACTTTTATGCAACTCGGCACAGATAAGGATCAATTCGATTTTTTTTAATTTCTCCATTGGCAGGTAATCAGCCCAACCAGTTTTTTTTATCCATATTCTATTCTCAGTATCAGGTAATGACTGTTTCTATTAACTAGGTCATGTGGTGAGGGTGACAAATAAATTCTTAGCAGATACCGGTAATATCTAAACATAAGGATTCAAAGCGTGCAGACTGTACTTTCCATTTTTCTTTTTGGGACATGAAAACCAAGAAAAACCATAAAATCTGAATAGAGAATTAATACAAATTCGGCTATGTGGGTTTTCGAACTTTTTAAAATTGGTCATGTAATAGCAATTTTGTAAACAAAAACAAAAGTCGTGTGCTAATTCAGTGGAAAGTAGGTTGTCAGCATGGCTTGTCAGCAAATTGTACTACATCAGTAACTCACAACAGAAGCTGGTCCTGAAACAATGTGGATAAAAATGGTTGTGATGAAGGAATCTGGTTTAAAGGACATATGTTTATGGCTTGACGTTATCATTTACAACTTCAATTTTCGGCCTCCCACAATGGAAGGAGCTTTAGGTTCTAGTTTTTTCCTCAAAGTTCTTCTTTTCCCTGAGTCCCACATATTTTTCTGCACCCCACAGGTGGGTTTTTGGTCAGTCCCTCACCTGACCACCTCTACCATCCGGACAGGGTTCACTTTATTTTACAGGTCTAGCCTCCATAAGCACACATTTAACATCCCAACTCCCACTTCATAACCTACCGCCCCCTTTAATCACTCATTACCATAACTTACCCGTCTTTGTTCATTCGAAACTACATCACTTTTCAATGGTTCATATGCAGGTGTAGTTATAGTACCTGCTTTTGAACTTGACACTTCTTTTTCAGGGGTACCCAACAAGGTTTAACATCGTTACTGGTCATGGTTGTTTCCCTTGTGGGCCTCGACATCCAGTCTTATAAGTTACATTTTTTGCATTAGGTGGTGGTATCCCAGAGCTCGGTTAAGGTCAAACACATATAGGACATTGGAAATTCGAGGATTTCAAAAACTATTTTCGCATGTATGCCTTTTCCTCATAACCAGGTCTCCTCAGCTTCCCAGATAGTCCTATGCTCCAGTTTCCTTAAATTCACTGAGATCTATTTTTTCAGCCAACCAATGAGTCTGTGGTTTCAGTCCATCTTTTTAAGCAGGCTGAGTCAGTTGCAGCATACATCCTACCTCCTTGTCATTGTAGGTCTGTTGTTTCAGCCCAGACCTTGAAACCATGTTCTTGCTGCAGAATTTAGCTGTTCTTAGTAATCTTCTACCAATAGTTTTCCTTTACAATTTTTGCTCACGGTACACTTATTTTGTTCATCAGCTCATATTCAGCTTACATATGTAGTTGTATAGTAATTGTATTGTAGCATTGAAAGGATGGCCTACTTTGGTCACAGGGTCTGAAGACTGTTTACTTTTGCCAGATAAGTAAACCTGGGAATACTCAATTTCACACCACGTCAGTGGACTTTACAATAAGTAGTTTAATGCAATTGTATTGCAGAAAAATGGCAGAGAATAAAAAGCAGACACAAAAGAAGAAACCTACAACTACAGGTAAGAGAGGAGCCAATCAAAACATTGCATTATTGGCCCTTATTGATTCGTGGACATGAAACACTGTGTGGTAAGGTAGCAAAATTGATAGAAAAATCTGAGCAAATTTTAAACAGGCAATATTTCATTTATGTAACAAAATAGAGATGACATCTACTTGTAGTATGTTGTTTTGATTTTTAAAGATTGGTAGAAATTTCTTTAGAAATAACTATACAATAATCAAAAACATGGTTGATGTTTTATTTGAATCACCCTATAATAGTTTCATAGAATTGCTCAATTGTATTGATTTGTATCTCAAAAGACAAGAAAGTAATGTCTCAGATTGTTCAGATAAAGTTAGTTACCAATGAACAAACTGTTAAAAATCAGAGCAGAAAAAAGCAGGCTGCTTACAGACAGGCCTGAGAAGGGACTACGAATACTAAACTTATTAGAAAAAAGTCACCTTCAAACAAAAATGACCCAAAGCACAAGTATTATACAAGAAACACCATTGTGGATATAAATCACAAAGTTGCACAAGTATATTAAATAAGTGCCTATGTATGTATGAGTCACTTGACCAAATGAACACTTGCGACGAATACCAACTTTAAAAAGGTTCATTGTTAAATGCACGTATTATTTTTCAATTTTGCAAAATTACCGATGGATCTTTTCTCAATTTTCATTTCTCAGTTTTTATGAAATAACAGAAAAATGGAAGTTCACATGTCTGCCACGTGTTCTGAAAAATGTTACTTTTTACAAGATGATTCACTGAGCAATGAGCATGAATTTTATCTTCATGAACGTCACATTTTTCAGAGCTTTGGTCTACTTGTGCAGGTAGGCATATCAAAACATTAATTCATGACCTTTTTAAAAGGTTCACATGAATCAACTGTGACATGAGCCAAGGACACCTAACTTCAAACTTATATTTTGTCCCACCCTTCCTCTACTCCCGGCTTTGCATTCTGAACTTACTAATAATTTGTGGTTAGACATACTTAAAGAAATTAGAAATATAGCAAGACTGTATGAAAGACTCTCTTTGTGTTTTACAGCCAAAGGTGAAAAGAAACAGAATCCTAGTACAGCTATGAGTGAACTAACTCCGAAAGCAGCGGTGGGTACTGTAATAAACGACAAAAAGTAGGCTAATGTCCCATCAACACCGCATTACTTGCCATTTTGAGGAGTTACGATCCATAGCAAAGTTGAACTCCCGGACTTTTTTAAACTGCATAACTCGAGCAATGGAACATGTTAGGAACACTCCAACAGCAGTAATAGCTAATATGAGGCCGTGACATGCAACACATGTAAACAATCAAGAGTGATAATCAATAACGTCATAAGGCTGTGCTATTTAATCCCCAGAACTAGTGAAACTCCAATGACCGCAGTAGTAGGAAAGAAAAGCAGGGATATTCCTAACTTGAGGTTTGAACATGTGCCCTAGTGATCAAAAGCGTGACCTTTTTCAAAAAGTGGTGCCGAGCACACTTAGTACAATTAAAGTGTGGTAAAATATAAAACAGAAGCCCCAAGGGCAATCGAAATAAGAACAGCCATGTTTTACCCGACTGGAAGTAAGATGACCAGAATCTTGCATTTTTGGAAGAATGCTGCATTTTAAAAGATGCGTCCTGGAGCGCACTGCTACGGTGTACTAATAAATGTACATTATTTTTTGATGCGCTTTTGGCGAAAAGGCTCAGTCCAGGCATAACCCTGGACAAGGTTGCAATAGTTGCAATGCAAATGTGATAGACCAGAGTTTCACAAATGGGAAAGTGACAAAAGTCAAAATCACCAACATCAAATAGAAAATATCAAGGTGAATTCATTGTTTGCATATACATGGTGATTAGTGTGGATGGCATTGCAATGTCTATCACATACCAAAAACATTGTACAACAATAAAAAGAGTCAAATTTGCAACCGCTGCTCAACAACACTGAACTCGGCAAAATCTTTCAGAATTCAGCGTTTTTGCATTCTGCCGAATACAACTCAAATGCGTTTGTGTTGTCCTCATGACTAGTTGCCACAGCACCAGTTATTCTCTACTATCCCAGTGCTGAAACATGTTTGTTCAACAACAACTTAGACAAAGAGAACACAGTGATTATTCCTACAACCATGCAAATGGATGTGCTTCAGAAAATCTACCACGGTCACTGAATTTGGGAATCACCAACTGTATAGAATAAGCCGGTTGCATTCTGTTGAGGCCTGACACGCTGACATGGTTTGCCATTTATGCTCAATGCCGTGTTATTGGCAATGAAACTGATGAGCCAATCTTCTGACCAGAAATAAGTCCCAAATGCATGAGAAAATAAAGTTAGGAAGTTATCTATTTCATTATATACACACGGACGCACACATAGATACATTCAAAGCTGGTGGTAGATTATTATTTCTGGCATTGGCAGGTTACTATTTGCTAAACTACACTGTGTCAGGTGAACTTATTTTGGTCACTTGAAATTCATTTTAGTAAAAGAATATGAATTGATATATACAGTAGTCAGTACAAGTTGACACTTTTGATAGCCATGCAGGTATTCTACATGGCAGCTAGAACATGAAATTCAAATTACATCACAGAGTTCATAAATAACAGCCACAATTCTTTGCTATGGATTGAAAGTTCTTTGACACATCGCACTTAAAAATGCACCTGTGTCACGAACATTTTATATGAACATTCCGTCTGGCATAACATGGCATTGACTGACCAATAGTGAATCGATAACACACCAAAAAGCATGCATCATAAACAATATATTTCTAAATTAACATTCTATCTGACACAAACAATTTAATATCGGAACAAAAACGCATTCTAGGAATTCGCATGGTTTTACCCGTCCACTTGATTTTAGCTTAAGTTACACATTCACAATACGGGAAGAATGCATTAATTTTTTTCTTAAATTTGTATTTAGCACTGCTGTGATCATGTAAAATAGTTATTAACACATGGGTAAATTAATAACTGTTTGCAGGAAGGAAAGTCGGGTAAACAGAAGGCAACAGGCGAAGGTGACAAAGTCAACCGGTCGCTTTTTCCAGGTGAGAAGGTGGCAAAACAACAAGGAGGTAATAGGGTTCTGCACAATCATTTTTTTCATAATCAATTTAGAATACCATATCATATAATTATATCATTGAAATCGAAATCAGCAATTGTTACAAAACTGCACCAACAGTAAAACTTTCAATTTAAGTTAAATCTGGTTTTCATACACAGACCAACCATTTCAATGTAAAATGACTTGCTTCTACGGTAGTCGCGCGATTTTCGGACAGCCCACCATTTTGGGACAATATTTCCGAAATGAGTTTTTCATAGTCCACGAAATTCGTACAAGGTCCAAAAACATCGGACTTCTGTCCCGCAACTTTTGGACAAGGAACGTTTTAGAAACAGTAATTTCGGATCGACGCAACTCTCGTGTCATTGAAGCGTTCAATGGATGATTACTACTCTACAAGGCTTGAATCTGAGAATCGGTATAACGGGCTCTGTAATTTTTACCTTGTCTTGACGATGTCACGACCGTTCCTCGATTGCCTTGCATTTAGCTTGTGTTTGGCACTTAATTTCTCTTATGACGAGAATCACCGAGTCCTGCATGATGGAAATATCTGATGAAAATACAAATGGGAAATACACCGAAGGCTGCAACTTTTCATTGTAGCGTGACATTTGCTCTCGTTTAATTAGACCGTGCTGTTCGACTTCCGACTGTCACATTGAAATTGCACACCTGACATCAACTTGGGTGCTTACAAATTTATTTTAAAAATATCCTAGCCTTTGCAAATGCCCTTGTCAGTGGCTAAAATCTCCCCACGACGTGTCCGGATTTTATCCTCAAGGCGATGAGAAATATTTTTTGTTTAGGCCCCAATACACAATACAGCTAAGTGTGTCCGTCGGATGTCGCGCGTTCAAAGTAGTGTAGATAGTGAACAGCAGTAGCCGAATGGGACGGAGCCAAAGTAAAGCGGTTACAAAGCAAACATAATTAAGTTGCACACCGCGTGAGCCCGACCGAGGCTGCGTCGTGGACAGGAGATTTTATGCTTTTTCCTCTTCAGTTGATTAACTATCGTCGGACAATAAGTTTTGACACGCTGTGGCACTCTGTCTGCAGCGACTAAGAAAATCCACCAATTTCGAAAAATGCCGACAAGTCAGTTGAATCAGATTTGCCAGTGGTATAGTCGTTGCTTCTTGTGGTCCTATGGGTAGGCTAACAAGAATACAGGAGTTGCAGTCCCATGCAACGAGCCTGGGACCTTATAGGTGTTTACGACCCTTAGTTCCGTATATACTTTCCGGACCTTGTCTTCTTCTCCATGTTACCGCCTTCAGTTGATAGCTTTGAGACAAAAAAGAAATGTGATCTTAAACTACAGAATGTGCTTTTTGTATTACCTAAGGTAGTTTTAACCCTTATCCTGCTGAGCCTCTATTCAGACTACTTTCCCTGTGTGCTGAGCTAAGTAGGTCACCACTACTGCTGTGCACTAAGCTGTTATGGAGGTCACCCAGACTAATGACCTAACAATTTTAAATTGGAAATTTGAAGGGGAAATATTAAATTAACAGAAAGGAAGTCAATACAAAACTTGTGCAGAATTTAATGGAAATTTTCACCATGTGTAAGTCTTTATCATAGCCTTGGTGAAAGTAAACTGATCCACTGTCATCCTATCCCGTATGGCTCCAGCCATGTAATGAAACTATGTGTCTACACTTACATAAACCTGCCAATATCTCCCAAACTA
>NMRA01000271.1:374075-405104 GCA_002633005.1 Phoronis australis
TCACTCTTCATCACTTTCTTCATTGCACTCGTTCCCACATCCACTACCGTTACGTTTCAATGCAAAATTCGTTAAAATTGAGAAACCTTATGGTCGTGAACCCTCTTTGTGCGTCAAATACGCAAGTCCAGCTTTTTATTAGGAAACAGAATTGAAAAAAGCGCTTATTGGGGCGCTGTTTGTGCGTTGATAACGCAAACTCGACATTTTTATTGAGAAGACGCATTTTTACAAAAGCGAATTAGTTCTCTAGAACATTTCATGTGTGTCAACAATGCAAACCAGACCCACTCATTGGAAAGCCCATATTTTTCACCAGGAACTCTTTTTTCACAACGCACCCCGCTATTTCAAATGAGATAGCCCATTTTTGAAAGAAATTATGCCACTTGCCGAGAAAGGTTTTTGAGCATCGGCAATGCAAGCCGAATATTTCATATTGAGAAAGCGCATTTTTGAAAAAAAGAACCAACACATGTCGGGAACGTTCTTTGTGCGTCGACAACGCACATTTCTTATTGGGAAAGCCAGTTTTTCAAAAAAATTAATGGCGCAGACCGTTTGAGTCCCATTGACCAGCAATTATACTGCTATCAAATGACCTTGCCAGCAATGTTGATACTGTGACCGCTCATCGAAATAATGTACACCCACGAAATTCGGACATCAGATCAGAAACCCAAATTCGGAGGTCCGCCAAATTCGGACACCACAAAAATGATGTTTTGCGAGATTCGTCCAAGAATGAATTTTTTCTATTGGAATTAATTTCGAGTGTCCGAAAATCGCGCGACTTTACCGTATATCATTTTTATTCCATTTCAAGTCATACCACCACAAAATCAAAAGATTATCAAAAATCACTCCAGTAGTCATATTTCAGAATCAGAGGAACAGAGGAAACACATGAGATTAGGAAGTTTATGTTTTATACTCTTTAGTGCCGTTTACACTTACAAAGTTGACACGGATCAGCTGACACGGATCAGCTGACACAGAACGAGGTGTTCCAGTGTGTGAACGGACTGACACGGAGCAAATTGACACCGCGGTGACAAATTTTTGCCACCCGTTTGTGAGGTAGAGCAATTTGCGCCCGAACTTCTTGCGCCATGTCAGTTATAAGTCTAAACGCGAAACTGGAACAAGGTGGAAACTGGATCATCTCTACTGCGCTTGTGCAATGACCCACGTACGGGTTCTTTGTCTCTGCAACTCTCGTCATTTGTAAACCTGCGCATGTGCGATCCAGTCTCTCCAGCCTTTAATTTCTGTCTTGCCATGGTTAGTGAGTTGTGTGTGTAAACGGCCGCGTGACACGGGTCAATTTGCTCCGTGTCAGTTGCGCCGGACCAAAAGTTGATGTCTAAATGGGACTTTTGATTCAAAAAAGTACCGGTACTAATATAAATTCAAAGGCCTAATATGGTGCCAAAATGACTATTTTTAAATCTAAAGTACGTATTGATGAAAAGCATCAACATGATGGTGTCATAGCATTATACCCGCATCGTTAATTAAGTAGGCCTTTTACAATATAGCAGCCCCATCACGCCAAAAAAACTTGAGACGGTGCTTGCACCAATCGAAGTCTATGACATCATCGTTGTAACCAATTTGACATTCACTGTCTCCATCGTACTGGAATCTGAGTGATGACTGGCCCTTTAATTTAGTGGTTATTACATGGAAAATCAAGGAAACATTCCAGTCAATTACTATTAAAATTGGTCAAATCATTAACTTCATAATTTTTTAATCAATTAGTTAGCACACATTCTCATATGGATGTGTATGGGAATCCCCGGAGGATAATTGGGGTTGCCGAAACAGCTGGAGAAACAAAACGCTTGGTCCGCATTGTTACCAGGCAATTTCATAAATAAATGTTTATTATGAAGTGTACTTTGCTTAATCCAAGAACTTTGATATTAGGAAGTTTGCAGTCAAGTCTCAGTCTTGAACCCGAAGGTGTGAACGCTCAGCCATTACGGTTTGGGACACTGCCGAGTGTGTGTCCCCTATTCGAATGGGTGACAATGGTCCGTTTAATTTGGTGGAAAATACTTGGAAACGTTACAACACATATCAGCTTGATCTTTTCGTACAAAGCAGTTATATTCAAATTCATTGAAATTTTATATTAGAAACTTAATTTTCAAAATGATTTGTCTTGAAATCCTGCAACCCGTAGTCGCCACCATTTTGAATGTAGACTCGGTCAACCTCATTTGCAATGATTTGCAATGATTAAAAATTTAATAGCAACACAGCATTGGGAGTTTCTGTAATATATTAAAACTATGAATTATGAGCGGTATAATTTGCGTCGCAATAAATTACTTTCTGTGGTATGTAAGAAGCAAAAACAATTATTTTTTATGAACAGTACTTGTATTCTTGGTGTCAAAAAGGTGTTTTAGCCGCTGAAGGCTGTCTTTAACATTCGTAATACATTTTTAGTCAGGACAGCCAGGGTTTTGCTTAAGGTAGAAACTAACACCTAAAGTATTAGATTTTTCTTGTACCTTTACACTCATTTTTGCTGACTACTCAGGAGTGATGAATTGGCACTTTGGAATTGAATTTGCAATGAGTTGCACTGTATGCAAATTTGCATAATAAAGTTTTTATCACAGTTATGGCACAAAATAATAAACAACATGGATCAATTTTCATTTCCACTTCTTAGCTTTTGTGAAAAATAACAGAAAAATTCACTTGTCTGTCACAATCTGTTATAAATTGGTAAATATTAAGTTCACAGGATGAGTCACTGTGCAATGAATAAGAATTTCATTTTTCATGGATGTGAGATTTTTTCAGAAATTTGGTCTAATTGTGTAAGCAGACATGTCAAAATAAATCTATGACCTTGATAAGATGTCCACATGAATCTAGGAGAAAATAGGAGTCTTTCAAAAAATAGGAAAAAATAGGAAACTTGATGCCTGGCACAAGTAAATCTGTACCGCCTGGTCTCACTGTAGTAACGAACTGTCAGTTCTTTCAGCCTCAGGAAGTTTTTAATCCAATTTGGTAAGTACCGAATGAAATTTGGTTAAACGCCACTTTAAAAATAAAAAATAAATCAAGAAAAGCTTATAAGATCACCTAACAAAAGATAAGCATAACACTGCTACTTTACAATTACCTCCAAGTGTAGCTAACCCACAAAGCCCAACATTCTTGACATTGACGTGTTTAGAATCAATGCAAGAAGTCTGTGGGTATAAGTTGTGAATTAATAGGCCTTAATACAATCAAAACTGTATACACCGTAGTAATCTAAATGATTGACAACTGGGTGCTCAGGAGAGTCAACTAGCAACGCAACCACCTAAGGTGTCATCAGGTATCCAGAACAAAATTCAACTATAGTCCTTCCTTGAATGAGAAAATTCTATACAGAACTAACATCTCTCCATAAAAGAAATGTAATATGTCTCATTTTCTGGCTTGGTGCATGATATTCTTTCACATCAAGATTTGTCTTGCTTACATAAGTAAATCCAATATCGAGAAATGAACTGGAGTAAGAAAACATGTTTCGTCACTTACGGACATAGTCATTTTTTGATAATTAACAGGGGAACTTTACACTCAGACCTTTTTGAACGTCACAAAACTGGTGTGTGTGTGTGTGTGTGTGTGTGTGTGATTACTCTCACTCAATGTGTGTATTAGTCATACTCTACTGCGGTTTCCAATCATCAAAAACTAATGACCATAAGATATTGAAACCAAAGGTTGCTAGCGCACTCACAAAAAAATGAGGACCTCCCCATGCAGTAAACATCTGTCATTGGGATGCGTGGTTGTCTACAGGATTTAAAAGTTTTTGGGTACAGAACTGTCTTATCACTGATGTTTCAGGTATACAGTCACTCAGTTATTGCTTTTCCAAATGCTCTTTCATTTGCAGAATCTTCCTGTTCGTCTTCACGCTACGAATCTTCTTATGAGGATGACGACACCAAGAGCACTATGGAGTGTGCCTCACAGTATAAATTGGTTTACTCTGTAAGAAGTTGCAAGTACTTTTGTCAGGAATTGTTTTAAAGATATTCTTGACTATATTTCCCATTCCATGCCTCTTTAAGCCAATCATAGGAGATCATAAACCAAAGTTGGGGAGGGGGCTTACCTGAATGCTCAATCAGGTTAACACCCTGAGGGAGCAACTTCACGCGCACGAGTCATATACGACAAATGAACATTGTATACATACAGTTTCCACATTTGATTAAAGGTATAAAACTTCAGCATGAGTAAAACCATGATACATCATTGCATTTTCCTTGCCTTAACACATCGCACCAAATGCACGTCATGAACAATGTATTTTTATATAAACTTTCGGTCCCGTGTAACATTGCATTAACAGACCAATAACGCATGAATTACACAATGCAACACATGGATCATAAACAATCTGACTTTCTATCAGACGCTAATACTTTTAAAAAGTCAAATTAAATGGATAGTATGGCTTCATCCATGTGATTTAAGCTTATGTTGAATTAATTCACTACATAAGTAGCACACAATGTTTCTTAATTTTGAACTTAGAACCGTTGTGATCAACAAAAAGGTACTAACAAAGGGGTTTAATAACTGATTGCAGGAGGATGAACAGGTGGAGGCTTTGGAAAAGTTTGAGTTTGCAGGCAATCATGACAAGGTGGCAAGAAAAAAAGGTAATTGCACTATGAAGTTTCAATTTTGAATAATTAACTTGGAATGCCTTATCACATAACTTGTGTCATTGAAATCTGAATCAGCAATTGGTACAAAACTGCACTAAGAGTAAAAATTTCCAAAGCATTGTGGCTTTCATATAGTCAGAACAACCATTTACATGTGAAAATGAACCCGCATTCCAACGAAGTAACAAAATTTTAATTTAGACCACTTACTACTATAAAACTGGTCTCAACAATGAGAAATGATTCTTATTCTTTCAATGAACCAATAGTTCACTACTCCTCGACATCATGCTCAGTGAATAAAATGACGCGGTATCACAAACCATCTTGTAGAGCCTGGCCTCACAGCACCAATCAACTGTCAGTTGTTCACAAGCCTAGAAATCCTATCTATTTTGACTAAGAAAAATTTTGATCCAATATCATAAAGGTATGTAAGCACTAATGGAAATTGGTCAAAAGACAAAAATAAATTGTGAACAGCTAAGGATACCAACTAACAAAAGATAAACACTGATACACTGTTACATTTTACAAAATTGTTACATTTCACAATGCAAGGCCTATCCTAAAATAAAATAAGTTTTTGCATCTTATGTTATTGTAGTTACAATTTACATCAAATGCACATGCCAGAAATGTACCATTGTTACATTTTAGAAAGCAACCTCATATTTCATGAGTTTGCATCATCGTATTTGTCACACAGAGGAAAATGGTTCACGCACTTAATGCCTTCTTTCTTGGATTGATTGAATGAAATTTTACCAAATGTGCCAGCTCGAATTTATAGATGTGACCCTATGCGCTTTCCATTGTAATTTTAGCACGAGTATTTTTTTGGTATAGCAAAAAAAATGTACCCCGTGCAGTTTCAACTCCAGACAAAAGGAGTTTCCAGGATCTGATGAGGTAACACGTTTTTATTGTTAAAGCGTTCTTGGAATCTCTTCTTGGCGCTCACTGGTCACACCCAATTGTGAGTCCGGCATTACGGTAAAAAAACTTCCCTTAGTACCATGAACAGAAACAATGACATATTTTGGCTAATATTTATCGCATTTCTTCGGGAACAAACCACAAGAACAATTTTTTCATAGAGAATTCAATTTCGGAAGCCAATTTGATAGAAAAAAACACCCATTTTAATCCACGAGCATAATATTTCAGCCAGTGTTTTATTGCTATGGAATCATGGCTAATGCTCCACACAAGGCCAAAGTTTCTGATGCCGACGGACAGGTTCTGTCTACCACCTTAGTTAGGAATGACAATTTTTTAAAGACATTGTGGTGGAAGGAAATAAAAGCACACAATCATTTGCAGGCAGATTGATAGATTTTGGCAATGCAAGAGCAAAAGGATGCGTTTGAGAAGAGGGAGCCAATAGTTTAAAAACTGACGCCACAGTAACGGGTTTTAAATAGCTAAAAGCTGAAAAAATATTATTGTTCCTATGATTTCAAACCTGTCTGAAATAGTGGTGGCAACAACTGATCATACCATGACATGTATATGCAAAAATGGGAGGCCTAGCTGTGGAAATAGAAAATATTTTGCCACTCTGAAAAGACACGGTCATTTTGCTCATACATGGCCTAGGTCGATAGTTTAAAGGACAAAAGTCTGAGAAAAGTTAACCGTTGGCTTTTCGGACTACAAAAACATGCACTTATTTTTTAAGCTCCAATATCTATTAAAGTTCCTATTTCGTAACATATAAATAAAGACGGAGATTAGACATTCTAATATCAATGAACATGAAGCCACGTATCTAATGAAGCAACATTTTTTGTGTTGCAGCTCACTGTCAACAAAACGCGTGGTGGTAGGCAGAAAATTTAGTATATTAAACTGTTTACTACATCGTATAAAACGCGCATATAAAGCATAGCTGACTTCGATGTTGGCTATTTTTGTTCCTTATGACCTACTTTCAATGAAACCTAGTTCAAATCACTCAGTTCAATCACTGAATGCTGGGGACCGTTCCACATAAAATTGTTGCTTGTTTTGTATGTCCGTTACCAGCTACCCAGTGACCGCAGTCACTAGTTCTCGAAAAAATGTCTGCCTTCAGACTTCAACTTAAAAGGGGACTGCAGTCAAAATAGTGTTGCAGTTAATTGGTTCCAACATACAAATAGAACTCATATTTGCCCCACTTGCGTGCTAAAAAAAGCCAATTCGTATTCATGGTCAAAACACTGAATCCTGAAAGCGATTGCTGACTGGCTGACGCGTCAGTGACTTTCTTGAATGGCGGGGTATCAGCTACTTTTCATGTTCATTGCTTATGTCCTATTTTGAAGAGTTTACATCGTAATTTATAATTGTATGAAACGTCCTTAATTTTTATGGTTTGCCACAGTGCTGTAAAAGGTTCGCCATGCCTTTTTGTAAGGCACGTGGTTGTTCAAACTCCTCGAAAAAGGTGTCATCGCATACGATTGCCGGGTTACCCAAGCCTTGTCCCAAAGCTGTATATTATATATAGGCCTATGTAGGTTTGTGCCGATATGGATAAAAAAATGGACAAAAAATCTGACTCAAAATCAGTGTCGTTAAAAATAACCTCATCCTTGAGTAAACCTAGGAACCAGGTTCCTAGAGTATACTAACTTCAGTATTTAACTGGGTTGGAAAAGTTAGCGAACGTTAATCGGCTGTAGCTAAAATTTTGATGTGTTCTCTTGAGTCGGATTTTTGCGATTATGTCACTCTCCTGACCTTTACTAGTTTCTTTTCCCCACGATTCTTTTATCGAGTGTTCTTCGCTGCCGGCGCCTAAGTAGCATACATGTCACAACAAATTATCGGAACTGTTTCGTTTCGTTACATTATGATTTTGTTTTTTTCTACCAGCAAACCGAATTTTAGATCAAACCTTGGTGCTACGAAGCTGTCATCATCTCCCGAAAGACTTTTCAAACTTCTAGGAAATGGGGCGTGCGCCGTGTCACGAGCGTGCAGTTTTTGAAACGGACAACCCACTTCTTTGTTACAAAAGGCGGCAAATTATGCTCCAGAGCACAATTTGTCATGGGTCATCTGGTGCAGCATGATTATTGGTTTTAGGTCAGTTTTAGCTGGTACCTCGGGAATCTAATGTAGCTCAAAATTTCAATGGCATACCATGGTTGTGATTTTTTAGGGTTTCTGCCAGGCACAATCCCGCCAGGGTATTTTGTCTTTCATTGGGCATTTAGTGACCAGTGGCATGTATTGAATCACATGGAATTGTTTTTTTTGAGATACCTCGAATGTATGTGCTGGTTCATTTTTGTGCGTCCTTTTTGGTTTCTGCCAAACCCATTCCAGAGTCCAATTTGTCTGTCATGGGTCATTTAGCGTTCAGTACGATTTTAAATCAGTTTTAGCCGGTACCTTGAATATCTAGTCTAGCTCATGCTTGTCCCCTTTGAAAGGAACCCAGAGGTCACATCCAGAGTGCAGACAACGGCAGATGTCCATTTCTGTACATACTGACGTAGACTCTAAATGCTCCCATGGTCAAATGTTGGTACCTCGTTCATCTATGTTAATTAGTGCTCTGGGCTGCCGGTCTAGAACCACCCAGCTGTATTATCAGAATAGTTATCCAGAACAAAATTCAATTATAGTCCACCTTTGCATGAGCAAATTCTACCCAAAATTAATATCCCTGTGCACAAGAAATGTAAGATGTCTCAATTTCTGGCTATAGGTACATGATATTCTTCAGCAGTCACAGGAAGCATAATTTTTCCTGCCTACATCAAATGTTTCGCCACTCATGAATAAATCGGTCATTTTTTAAATTAAAATGAGAACTTTACACTTGAATCTTTTTGTTTATGTCATAACACAGATGTGTGTATGAATACTATCAGGCAGTGTGTGTGTAAGTAATACTCTATTGCTGTTATCGAGAGCAAGGATAGTTAGAGCACTGACGAAAAATGAGAACCTCCTCAAATAGTAAACCTCTCTCATCAGGATACGTGGTTATGTCAACATCTGTTGAAAATGTGAGGGGCTCTAATGTCATATAGTAATTAAATTTTGAAATTTGGTGTTTTAGACCCACCATTTGTTTCTTCTTAGAATGCATAGTAACTTGTAGAACTATTTAGAAAGGAGATAGCCTATTTAAGGGGCATACTCATAGCCACAGGTGTAATTTTATATACAAAGTTTTACCTTTGATTGCAGAAGAGTCATTTTAAAACATCAATGTGTGACAAAAATTTACATTTTTTAAAAAAATTTGTGCATGAAATTTGAAAGTTCTAGGACTTACTAACACTAAAAATCAGTAATTAACAATTACAAGACAGAAATTTGGTCTTACACTCCAACTTCACAATTGCTCAATAAATTTTTAGTCAAGTAATTATGAGTGTGTCACAATATAGTAATAATTTATAGAAATTATATCTCAGTAACCAGAAGTTGTGTGTATATTATCATGCGTTTTTGAATTACTACTCATGTGAGACTTCACTATTTTCCAGAAACAGTTGTGTGGAAGCGTTAATTTCTGTCTTAAGTCTTCAGTCATTTTTTGTGAAACAAACCCTTGGAGTTTTTATGTGCAGAAAAGTAACCAGTGATGTTTCACATTTTCAGCAAAAGTCTGCTATTGCCTTTACATATACCTCTTTCATTAACAAAATCTCCCTTTCCAGAGAGCACTGAGTCTTCTCGGGTTGACTACAAGGAGACAACTAAGGAGGTTACAATTTTGACACTGAATTGCCAAAGCTTACGAGACAAGGAAATTACAAAGACCATTTTGCAGTATTTACAGGAGCAGTCTTGCGATTTATATTGTCTTCAAGAGACAAATTGCTGTAAAAAGGATTGGAAAGGTAAAAAACAATTTCTAGGTAACTATCAGCACTACGTCAGCACTGAGGAAGGTTTGGGAGGAGGTGTTGGTACCTTTATTTCCAAGAGTTTGGGGCACCAGGTTAATTCAGTATGTCAATCAAGCAGATACTACATTTCAATGCAACTGACCATAGAAGGAAAAACATTTACCCTTATTAATGTACACAGGGCAGATGGATACAAGTATGACTTAATTAGTGGCATAAAAACTATTATTGAAGTTTACAATTCACAATATAATATTATATGTGGCGATTTTAATGCAGTCCAAGATGAGCACAAAGATCGCAAGAATTGCTCATCCAGCCCAAATTCAAAAACACCTACGAAGCTACTGAAATTACTCATGGAAGACAAATCATTGGTTGATATATGGCGACAAAAAAACCCAACAGCAGAAGCATACACACGTGAATGCAGTGACAAAAAGAGTAGACTGGATTACTTTCTAATAAGTACGACAATGGAGGACTGGGTTGATAGTGTAACGATTGGTGAGAAAAAAGATTTTTCAGATCACAAAAGCGTTATTTTAAAACTTAAAATGCCAAGACAAGCACGAGTTAGTTCTGGACCTCAATCGACTCACCCTTGAACAAGCGAGCAACTAAAAAAGCACCACACCAACAACTCGATTTTCAAAACGCATGACAACCAATTATGCATTTTTGGTCTTTATCGAGTAGAGGGATTTGCTAGAAATTACAACTTTTGTGGCACTAGATTAGAAGTGGTGGCGTTTATAGAATAATTTTACTTCTGGCTTCTTAAATCATGTCTCCGAGACCTTTGGTCAGAATTACTGTAATTGCCCACGTTACCACCTCTGTGGCCAAATTCGGGGACTAAAAATTAGGGGGTGGGCATTTAGACAGTCAGTCGTAAGCGATAATAATCCACATTCTTAAAAGTCGGGGAGGGGGCTACCTGAACAGTCAAGAAGCTTAACTCCCAGTGAGTTATATCAACATTGGACTTCATGTGTTGAGTCAAATAAATCACCAGCGAGTAAGGCCACTGGGGTCTTAGGGTAATTTTCCGCCAATTTAACAACGAATAATTACCAAAATGGCCATTTTATTTTTTTTTTCAAAAGTCAAAACACCTTGTTGGAAACGGTACAAACCTTACCAAATACATCCATGCACTACAAACCATGCTGGCAATAGACTTTAATTTTATTAATATTTTCTTTTGTGGCAAAATTTGGCAAAATAGCATTTTCACTTGTCGCCTACATCATGCACTAAGGAAGTGAAGAATTGCCATGGCACAAAAAAGTCAAGACTACGCTGAGACTGACTTGTACTTACATAGTTACTACTGCAGTTCTGCATTATTATTACCCGGAATAAAGAATTGTTGTAGCATTGCTTAATCAACTGTGCTGGTATTGTCCTTAATTATCTGAAATGATGTAAGCGTGGCATCATAATTAGTGTATACATGTTTTTCTGATATCATTTTGATTGTGCCAATCTCTGCCAGGCCCTGTTAATATCGCCCACATTTTCTAAACATTACCTAAAGTAAAATTTTTCAGTTTGCGACAAAGTATGGCGGACAGGTGAAATTTCAATGTGTTATCTTTATCAACAAAAAAACTTTTCAGAAAACTTTTTTTCTTCGATTTTTGGATGGTTTGTACAGTGTATCCATTACCAAAAGAGTGGTAAAATTTTGAGCATTTGCAGCACTGTGGTAAGCCTCTGAAAAATAGAAATATGTCAATTTAAGGAATTATTTTTGTCCCAAATTGAGGAATTTTCACTAAATTAATGCAATTCATTTTTACTTCATGATTTTTAGTGACTCGTGACTCGTCTTAGACTTGAATACTTTTTTAATTGATACTGAATCCACTTAGTAGCCAACCTCCGATTTCGATTGTATAGCAGCCTTGTAGTTATAGCATTTTGTGTGTTCATTTGATGGTTGGTATTTGTTTATTTGATTGCACTTAGAATTTACATTTCTCAGATTATTGTAACCAATGTAATGATTCAAATTTTGTGTGATTGTATTTGTATCATTTTATTGTGACACTTAATAAATGATGAAAAGTCTTAAGTTGAAGTTAAGATAGCACTATGACTGAATTTTCACAATCAAGAATGTATTGAGAAATTTAATACATACTACAACAGGGGGTTTCCATTCGTGCCATGGAATCACTAAAATATGGAAGGCAACTCATCAAGAGCAATACGGAGCGTTGACATGCGCACACACTGCTGCATCGCAAACGGCAAGCATCTAGGGGTGTTTAATTATAACATAAAAAATGGCCATTAGATGGCAAAGAATTCATTGAACCCATTCAAAAATGGGAAAGTGTTATCTCTCAAAACTGTTAGCCACATTTCACGAACATCCATCAAAGAACACCAAAGATACAACAGTAAACCTAAAAATATGAACTACCATTAGGAACCACAATACAGAGATAACCATATACAAACTAAAATTGTCACTAGAGGCACCCCGGTAGTCGGATCCATCAGAAATTTTGCTTGTGCTGTTCCACCCATGAAAGAAACACATGTGCAACATTTCATTAACATACAACAAAGGTTTTGAAGATAGAGCAAGTGACGCTGGACGGACAAGAATGACGGCATAACGCACCCATGTATAAATATGCGGGCGAATAACATGAGCAAAATTTTTTGACTACCACAATAACTGTATCTGCTGCAGAACGCAGGCCATTTCTGAAGACAAGCCTGATCAATTCAATGAAAATAGCCATAACAAACAATTGTCGGATAACTAGGCAAGTAAAAAGACCATAAACTTAAGACTTTTTAGTGAAACATCTGACCATTTATTCACAAATATGTAATAAATGCCGATGAAAGAGCCATGAAATCAAACAAGCTACAAAACCGTTCTCATGCACTGGTGATGTTCCAAGCATCAACAAATTTTGTTTCCATATGTCATGCAAGCAAGAATGCCAGAATACTTATCATTCACTGAAACACAATTTATCACAAATTTAAAGGCATTGATTTCCGCAACAACACAAAACCAACGGAATTCACGGAGTCTTGCCTCTTTCATTTAATTAGCGATTGTGAACAAAATGTCCATATTTCAGTAGTTATGTTATTTATGAACAGGTGAACTTAACGTATGACAGTGCAATCATACTTAAAAGATATCTCAGAGAAAGCATATAAATTATGTAAAATTTTCTAGAAACAGAATGCTGACGAAGCTTTTCACCTAGGAAACACGAGCTTCGAAGCACGTGAGCGCCACCTGAAGTTTTATGCACTATTAAATGCCGGGACTCGTTATGGTTGTGGAACGAGCTCATAGTAATTGGAATAGTTCATTAACACGTTGAGTACAGTTAACAAGAGCAAAGCGGAACGTTGAAATGCACCCACGAAAGCATCGCAAATGGTGTGCTTTTAGGGTTGTTTATTCGTATCATCAAAATGGCCACTAGATGGCGCAAAATATATCGAATCCGTCTGAAAACCAGAAAATATCATTGTTTCTTTAAAAGAAAGCCACTTACCAAATTTCATTAAAATTCATCGAGGAACTTCACAGAAACAGAGGACAATAAAAAAATGAAATTGCCACTACGGAGAGGAGTGTTCTTCGGATCTGTAAAAAAGCCGTTGTCTTCTCATAAATACACGTAATAAATTTAATAAAGATCCTGCAGAGGGCTTAGGAGATACAGGTATGGGTGCAAAAAAACGCCACTAGGCGGTGCCACAGTAGTCAAAGTCATCGGAAAATTTTCGTCAACCGTCCCCTTTATAGAAAGAACATTACATGCCAACTTTCACAATCATCCTTAGAGTGGCTTGGTTGACAGAGGGACAGATGCCAAAAACAGACTCAAAAACAACAAAAATGGCCAATAGGTGGCGTAAACTATGTCGAATCCATCTGAAAACAGGAGGATAGTGTTATCTCACTAATAGATGTCTATGTGTCAAATTTTATAGAAATCCGTTGAGGACCTTTGAAGATACAGACTGGTAAACGTAAAAAACTAAAACTGCCACTAGGGGACACACAGGTACACCGATGTGTCTGAAAGTTGTCATCGTCCGTAGTCAACTTCATATAAATACATTTGCTAAATTTAATAAAGATCCTGTAGAACGTTTAGGAGATACAGCATGGGTGCAAAAACAAACAAAACTGCCACTAGGAGGCGCCACAGTAGTCGAAGTTGTCGGAAAATCATCGTCATCTGTCTTCATCATAGTACGAACATACAAGCCAATTTTCACAATCATCCTTAGAGTGGTTTGGTTGTTAGAGGGGCGGACGCCAAAAAACGACTCGAAAATAGTAAAAATGGTCACTAGATGGCGCAAAATGTCTCGAATCCATCTGAAAACGGGAGGATAGCGTCAACCCATCAATAGATGACTATAGTGCCAAATTTCATGAAAATCGGTTGAGGACCTTTGAAGACACAGAAAAAAATTAAATTGCCACCAGGGGACACAGCGGTATTCGGGTCGGTCCGAAACTCGTTGCCCTCTGTCGTCAACCCCATAGGAACATACCTGCTAAATTTCGATACGATCTTGCAAGGGGTTTAGGAGATACAGCCGTGAACGCCGGACGCCACACACCCAGACAGAGATGACGGCAATATGCGACCACATATAAATATGTGGGCACATAAAAACAGGACACTAAGGTGATCAAGGGTACAATGTGTTCAAGATGAATTTTGTCTAGTATGCTGGGCTTTAAGCTGTGGTAAACCATGCAATAGAAATCCATCAGTAATTCTCAGCAATAAGCACCAGTCAAGAGTGTGAGACTACATTGTAAGGCGACCTAGTGACCTAGTTTTGAGAAGAGCTCTACATGTGGAGAATTTCTGGCTTACATTGACTATAGCTCTGGTTCCCTACACCCCAGATAAAATTTTACTATGGCTATTCAACACCCCCTTTGTATTGATGTAGTCTGAGCTAATGAAGTGGAAGGTAATAGCTAGCACTACTTTCTTAACAATGGTGGTTGTTATTACACCCAAATTAGTTTTCTTTGACATTTGCACAGAGTAAAAGCCTGCAATGTGGAGAGTAGTTTAACATGGTACATTTTAAATATTACAAAAGACTAAAAAAAGTTAATTTGCGTTGATCTTGACAAAGGACCACTTTGATATGTTTCATGCCTGTTTTAATTCATTTAATACTCCTGCCTACTTGTTTTTTTCTTACCAGTTAGGGTTGCTATTTTTTGTTCTTAAACAAAGTATCAAAACAACTTAAAAGTCTGTTAATAATGAACGTATCCCTGACTTTTCCAGATTACAACTACACCAAAGGTGTCACAGCAAACAAAACTACTCATGTCATTAGTTCAAGTTTAATCTTTACGAGAACTCAAATCATAAAATATATACAAAAGCGCAAATATGGAGATAGCCAAACTGAGGATTTGAAACCTCTGGACAAATTTTGGTTGCAGTAACTACATTTCCTCCGTCATAAAAAATTAAATCACAGCTCTTGCCCACCAACCTAACTCATTCACTGTTTGCACACTCTCGCTGACTACAAAGCCATCTTAGTTCCCTTCACAGGTGTTCCATTGCAACTACAAGCTAACTATCGAAATTGGCGCATTTCCACGAATATCAGTTGTCCGGTTAGTGTATTACTCCTCGAGTGAAGTTTTTTGGCATGCCCTGGACAATAAGCGCTGTTTTAAAAGATATTCTCGTTTAATTTAGTCACTGTGTGTTGTTTATACATATTTCAATGTAGCTTAGTTGTATATTAAAAGAATAATCCACGTGATATTGTTAACTCTGATCAGCATTTGTAAATCCACCATGTATATCAATACGCACAGTCGCTTATCTTCAATCGCACCCAATGTTCGTAGTTTTTAGCTTAATAGTTCATCGATTTTTGAAAATCGAAAACCAAACTTGGTTGTTTTTCCATCTCAATACCACTATGGTATTTGTTTTTAACCAAAACTGTTGCTCAATGCATTTTGAAAATTCGCCAGTATGTACAGGCAGAGAAGTTTACTTCAGTTTATGGTCGGGTAATTACTCTTAATTGCCGGGTCTTGCTCGCACCGGACAATGCGGTCATTGCAACTCAGTCCGACTCTGGCGCCGCGCTCTATTTGATCCTGGTAAAAGCCGCTCAGCAGGACGAGCGGTGAAGTCACGCATTATTCACGGCATGAGGATACTTAGAGGCCTGCAAAACATTAAACTGTGTGACTGGTGCACATGAACTTAAAACAGAAAACAAGGAATTTTCAAAGTAATTTTCAACAAAATAATAGAAATTACCAACAGAATTCGGGAGAAAAAATTTCATTCTCACATTCCCACACATGGCTCTGCATAAATTTACTTTACAGTTAATCTATAGGGGTTTCAAAAAAGCTTTGTCATTGGACAATTCTCTTACATTCATATTTTACCAATCTTGACAACCTCAATTACTTTTCTAATTTTCAATTAAGTAACTGACTACACATGTCCTTCAAACAAGCATAATACAGTGTTGGGCTAGGGTTAAGATGTGACTAACGTCCATATGCAAATAACAATACATTTTTTCAAAACGTTGGTGCTACTACATTTAAAAGCCATGTTTGTATTTCATTCCAAAACGGAACTAAATACCCACCTTCCAAAAACATGTGATTAAAAGTTTCTGCAAGTCTACAAAGTGAGCACTTGTCATTTTGCACTACCCTCATTTTCCAAGAAATATATTTAGTATAAACTTTTCTATAAAGGAATGCAGTTATGATACTTGCACATCCACAGGCTGCTAGCAGATATTCCACTGTCTTACAACTGAAGGTTTTTACAACATATTAAAACATATACGCACACACCCAGAAGTTACTTTTGCATTATATCCAAGTTCTCATTTACTCCCTTTGGGACATTCACTACTAATACCAAGCTCAGAGGACACCTTTGTGCTGACCTCAATTATTTGCCAGAGTTAAGCCAGGATTCAACCCAGGTCTCCCAGAAGGGAGTTTGGAGCTTAAACCAATGAGCGACACTCCTCAACAGATGAATCAATTAATACTAGCATGTTACACGCCTACTAAAAAAGGAACGCCTCATACCCAGTCTATTATATCCATGTCGATTTCAGATATAAAATTCATAATTACAAAATGAACATTGCAACTAAATGGGTATATTTTACTCTAATGAAAGGTTATTCAAAAAAGTAAATAGACAAAACTACACGTTATTCATGCACCAGACACAATTTCATCATTTTCGCGCCTTTCATGATTGTAATTTTCCACCACGTGACTACACATAAGAGTGGCTATTGTGTCGGGACACAATTCGTCATTTTCATGCCATTTTTAGCCCACTTTGGCTGTGTGTTAGTGCTTTCGCCCGACTTACCCACATGTATGAGACCTAATTGAATTCAGGTAAGTTCTAATCTTGTTTGAATTCATAGCTACTCTGGGGCAACAATCAAAGTGATCACGTTTTGTCAAAAAGTTTAAAGAGCCATCATAAAAGAACGATATGAGTCCGTGTCCCGTGTATTTGGGTGAATGGGTCGAGTTTTGTGAGTCTGTTACCGTATTTGTGAGTCAGTGGACGGTGTTTGCAGGTCTGTGAGTCGTGTTCATGCGTCCGTGACCGTGTTTATGAGTCCGTTAACCGTGTAGTTTAGGTACCTTGAACTGGTACAACAATATAACATTGAGCTGGGCAATCGGCCAATTACCATCTTTTCAGATAGCCAGGCAGCAATAAAAGCCCTAAAGAAACTAAGGGTCAACTCTCGTTATGTTAATGCTTGTATTAATGAGCTTAACAAGCTTGCAATTGAAAGAACCGTCAATATATGCTGGGTCAGGGCCCATGTGGGAATTAATGGCAATGAGAATGCAGACAGACTCGCAAAGATAGGAGCAAGCGTTCTGCATTTTGTGCCTGAACCTGCTATCCCGGTATCTTACGGATGTTGCAGGATGAGTATACGCAACTGGGTACATACCCAGTCAGCAGCCCAGTGGGCATCATTTAACTCCTGCCGAGAAACCAAGGAGAATTTTCCCAACGTGATCGAACCAAAAGGTTCAAAAAGCCTTCTGAGTCTAGATAGATTGGGTATAAGACACGTCATTCAAATTTTGACGGGCCACTGCAACCTAGCCCGACACAGACACATTACTGGGCATATGAGGAGCCCTGTGTGTCCCGAGTGTGGTACTGACGTAGAATCTCCTAAACACCTGGTAGAGTCTTGCCCAGCTTTTTATAGGCTAAGGAGCAACCTACTGGATGGCATTGTTACATGCCTACAACATATAGTGCATGGCAACAAATGGAAACGTCTGTCCGTTTTCCTAAAGGAGACTGGCAGACTTGAAAACTTTCTTCACGAGGAGCCATAATTGGGGTCTCGTGCCTTTGCTCAGGTGTTTTGTGCAATGGGCCCAACCATGAGGCCTGCGCACGTCTGATGCACCGCAAATGACATCAGACCACCTGCACTGTTTTTTTTTTTTTTTTTTNTGGTTTGTTTCCACCAATCAGTTTCCAGAGCCGCCGTTTGTCGGGTTGCTGGCTTCCCATTTGGTGGACCAATCCAAGGAACAAGCGCCGCCAGTATCAGATGCTATTGCGTCCCTCGTCAACTCCCTATGGGAGCGGGCTAAGTCCTTCGACATAAAGCAGGCGCACGACAAACATCCCTGGCTCGACAACATCGCAGTCCACAAAACTGAATTGAATGAGGAAATCGCAGACATAGTGCAAAACCACAAAACTGTGACATTCAAAGAGGGCCAGTTGAAGTCCGCACAATCGGCCATAGCCAGGGCAGCCATTACCCTGACTAAACTCGTTGACACCCTGATCACCACAGCTCCCAAACATTTAAACGCCAAGGACTTGGTGGATAACACTGTGGACGCGCCAGGTCTGCTGGGGTATGCTAGCGCAAAGATTAATTCTACTCGACGGGATATTATCAAACCAAATCTCAATTCCAAGTACCATTCCGCGCTCAACAGTGCCAGTACCTCCGACAAGCTCCTGTTTGGAGACCAGTTGGGGGAGAAGTGAAAGCACGCCTCTCAGGACCTTGATCTCGCCCGGTCTCCCATGACTGCGAGACACACGACACGCCGGCCGTCGCCCTACCCTGCCTCTTACAGACTGGCCCATCAGCGCCAGACACATCACGGCTATCGCCCTTTTTAGGTAAGCATTCCTTTGTACTGTCGAATGCATCGAATTTTATGCGGGATGCAGCTTGTAGTGGACATGTTCGTCAATCTGCTACTAATACTCTTGCATTGTCTCTTGACAGGCCAACAGTACACACACAAACGGCAACCGTCACGGATGCCAGCCACAGACGCCAGACTGACTGCCAACCAGAAATAGACTCATCCTCTGTAAGTAAAATATCCTTGGTCCTCTCTGACCTTGAGAAATCCTTGGCCAGAGGGGTTAGTTACTGTGTCCCTAAGTGGCGTCAAATTACTAACAAAAGGATCCTCGCACACTGGCCATTGTCACCGGCCATGAAATTGACTTTGACCTGTTTCCTACTCAAACACAACCAGGTATCAATGCAAAATTTTCGCCACTTGAGCAACAGTTCCTGCGTAGGGAAATTCAATCCATGCTGGCTAAACAAGTCATTGAACGCTGTCCTCACTCTCCTGGACAATTTGTGTCTCCCGTTTCTCTCCGACCTAAGAAAGTTGCAAATGAGTTTCGATTTATCCTTAATTTGAAGACCTTAAACTCTTATGTTACTTATCATCATTTCAAAATGGATACCTTTGAATCAGCACTTCGTTAAGTGACGCAGAATTGTTACTTTATCAGCTTAGATTTGTCTGACGCTTATTATAGCATCCCAATAGCCAAACATCACCGGAAATACTTGCGATTCAGGCATGATAACGCGCTTGACCAATTTACGGCTTTGCCAAATGGTTTAAGTTTAGGACTGCGTATCTTCACTAAGTTGCTTAAGGTGCCCCTGGCGGAACTTCACCGCGTTCATGATGTCACTATAACGGCCTAAATAGATGACACCTTAATTGTGAATTCTGACCCTGGCAAGTGTGAAAATGATGGGGTACTGACAGCTACATTACTACAACATCTTGGTTTCACAGTCAGTAAGACTAACAGTGTTTTGTCACCTTCTCAGGAAATAGACTTTTTAGGGTTCCATATTGACTCGAGAACAATGACTGTCACTTTACTGTCCTCCAAAGCCGAGATTATCTCACTGCTTAATAATTTTTTACGTATGACGTTGCAAAGTTAGTGGGTACATTACTGGCAACCCAACCTGGCAATCGCTATGCACAACTGTTTACAAGCAGCTGGAAATAGACAAGAATGTTGCTCTGCAGCAATCCGGCCAGCCATAACTTTGAGAGTTTCATGTCCCCTAGTCAACTTGCTTATCAAGATCTATCTTGGTGGACCACTAATGTTGTTCCCTGCTTTGCTCCAGTGTACCTCGGTGACCCTGACTGTGTGTTCTACACCGATGCTAGTTTACAGGGATGGGGTTGCAATATTCCTTCTCGGAATAAAAAGTTTGGTGGGCGTTGGGATTACGCTGAGGTTACTTGGCATATTAATGAGCTTGAAGTCACTGCAGTTTATTATTCCTTACAATCTGTATTTGCGGACATGAGAAATATTCATTTACGGTCATGACTGACAACACAACAACAATGCAGTGTATACGTCATCAGGGCTCTGTACACTCATATCACTGCAACAAGGTTACTCGGAATCTGGCTCTGGTTACTCGAGAGAAACATTTGGTTGTCAGCTGGCTTTTGCCCTGGTAAACAAAATGTCGCTGCAGACGCAGCATCCCGGGTTTTCAAAGATGAAACCGAGTGGACATTACTTCCATGTTTTTCGGAAAATTTGCACCAAATTTGGGACCCCTTCCATTGATTTGTTCGCATCAAGGCTTAATTATAAGGTGAAACCCTTTTGCTCTTGGCAACCAGACCCAGAAGCTGCATTGGTGGATAGCTTTATGTGTCATTGGGGGAATTACAAATTGATTTATGCTTTTCCACCCTTCGCGATTTTGAATGCAGTCATTCAAAAACAGATCATGGACGAGGCTGATGGTATTATCATAGTGCCCATCTGGCCAACAAAGCCCTGGTTTACTATGATGACTCCTATGATTATAGGGACACCGTTTATCATTCCAGCTACTAATCATACCAATTGGTTTTGCCTTCTAGACCTCAGGCCCGGCCAATGGACAAACTCTACCTGATGGCGACGCACTTGTCAGGCAGGCTCTACAGACAAAAGGATACAGCCCATCTGTCATCACCACCATCATGGCGTCCCGACGAAAGTCCTCTTCAGACCTCTACAGTGGATTCTCTATTGTAGTCAGAGGAACATTGCTCCAGTGTTTGCACCTGTAGGAGAGGGACTTTCTTTTCTCCAAACACTTGTCAACCATAATAAGGGCTACAGTGTCCTTAACATTGCCCGCTCTGCACTTTCTTCGGTTATAATTTTACCAGGCAACGAGACCTTTGGCTCTAATCCAGATGTAGTTTGTTTTATGAAGGGTGTTGCAAATATGAACCTCCCTAGGCCTCGTTATGTTGATACCTGGGACGTGAATGTAGTGTTAGATTTTTTAAAATCATGGGGTCCGGCTAAGTTGTTACCAATAGCGAAATTAACTATGAAGACTGTTATGCTTATCCTAATTCTCACTGGACAACGTCCGCAGATCATCTCTGCCCTTAATGTAGATTCCATGAACATTTCAGCCTCTAAATTCACCTTTACCATTGCAAGCAAGGATCTTAAACAAGGCCGTCTTAATTATATACCTGAACTGTTACACCTGAAAGCTGTTCCATCCGATAAGCGATTGCGCATTTATCATTATTTGACTGTATACTTAAAACGTACTCTAGATTATCGGGGGTCATGTAAAGCATTATTTCTTACTGTTACTAGACCGCATAAAGCAGCCACAGGTGATACTGTACGGCGATGGATCCGAAACGTCTTATCGGAGGCTGGTATAAATGTCAATGTATATAAACCCGGTAGTGTTAGATTAGCTTCATTAACAAAGCTAGTGTGTCTGGAGCCACTGTTGAGGAGATTATGAAGGCAGGTGGTTGGTCACGGCCTTCGACATTTAGCATATATTACAAGAGACCTATCAACAAAGAATCTAAAACCTTGGCAGAATTTGTAGTGCAATAATTGTATACGTTGATCTACCAATACAAATTACTTAAAACATTTGGTGTTGTTTGCTGTCCAGTTTCTGTGATCAACTTTCAAATCTCATGGTAATACTTGGGGGAATTCTGGGAGGAATAAAATTATACAGTTAGACGAGCTTTAAAGAATGGTCCCAAGCAGATCATTCTTTAAAGCTCTTCTGTGATCAATAGAGTTCTTTAAAGCTCTTCTGTGATCAGTAGAGTGCTAACAGGGTGGGATGGGGAGGGCATGTAAGCACTCTGGGGGAATTCTGGAGATTCATAAAATTACAGTCATCCTTCACTTAAGGTAAGTTCGTCTAACTGTATAATTTTCCCAACATGATCGAACCAAAAGGTTCAAAAAAACCTTCTGAGTCTAGATAGATTGGGTATAAGACACGTCATTCAAATTTTGATGGGCCACTGTAACCTAGCCTGACACAGACACAATACTGGGCATATGGGGAGCCCAGTGTGTCCCGAGTGTGGTACTGACGTAGAATCTCCAAAACATCTGGTAGAGTCTTGTCCAGCTTTTTATAGGCTAAGGAGCAACCCACTGGATGGCACTGTTACATGCCTACAACATATAGTGCATGGCAACAAATGGAAACATCTGTCCGTTTTCCTAAAGGAGACTGGCAGACTTTAAAACTTTCTTCACGAAGAGCCATAATTGGGCTCTCGTGCATTTGCTCCGGTGTTTTGTGCAATGGGCCCAACCACGAGGCCTGCACACATCTGATGCACCACAAATGACATCAGGCCACCTGCACTGTTTTTTTTTTTATTCAAACAGACGAACCCCAACTCAAGAAACGCAGTGAGACTGTCTAGCTGTGCTGTCTCTAGGTCAATTCAGTACTCACGTGCGTGGAAGCCCTGTTGACTATTATTTATGAACATTTGTTAAATTTTAATATTACAACTTCAAAGACCATTTATTAGATTCTAACTTGAATATTTGTTATGAAAGCTGAATGCAATTTAGAATTGTTGATCTTAAAACAAACTATTAACAAGCCTCGGGATTTTGACGAAATTTCCAAGCGGTTTTGCCCATGTCATAAACCTCAGAATCGTGTAGGATTCTCTATATATTTTCTTGAGTAAAAAGTCTGTAGTACTCGATTTCTTACTTTTTATGAATCTGCGACTCACTGGGTCATGTAACCACATTATTTTTAATAAAATTTAGCAAAAACGAAAGGTACATTGTAGACAAAGCAACAGCCTCCATAATATGAAAAAATTTCATTTGATTTGAAATCTCAAGAACGATGTTATGGATTTCTAAAGTATCATTTCATTTTCGTTTCATGCAATTTTTGATTTTTTATGAAAACTATAAAAGGGCTATTTTTGACAGCTGCTCATGTAAAATTGGTCCATTCTAAAAAATCGCGAAAGAAATTTGGAGAACAGTGCATAAAACATACTATCTCATTCTGAAAGTTTCATAATTATGGATACATTCAACTATTTCTGAGATATACTGAACATTTTACTAAGGGTCCTAAGACCTAAAATGTGACCCACCACGACAAAATGAGTCTAAGTCGGAAACTTTATTTCCTGACAAGACTGCAAACAGTCGCTATCGGTTAAAATTAGGTCAAATTTTTTTTATTGCAGATTATGATTATTTATTCATTCTACTTCACAAAACAATACTTTAAAACGAGCAAACTTCATTTTAAACCTTATTCATTTCATTTTGAAAAACATCACCTTCTCCACGACTGCATATCTCGTGGAATTTTCATCGAAATTTGCCGGTTTTCGTGGCCCCATTGCCCAGTCAACCGATGACCCAATTTGCTTGTAAACACATCAACAGCATGCTATGAACATTCCCACTAAATAAAATTGGTTCTAACCCGTGGTTAAGGTAAACGGTGGGGTATGGAAAATTGAACTAGACCGTATTTATCCACCTTGGCTGAGTCGCGCTCGGCTCATGATCAAAGGGATGCCGCCAAGCTGCTCTAGTCATCGAGTCACGAGCGAGGATAATTGGCTTCGCTCATGCGGATATGATCAGCTGATTACAATCTAGCTAGCAGACTGTACTTTTTATGGAGAGAGTTTTACGTAGTTTTTACAAATATGAGTACAACTTTGAATTTTTCAAATCGGCCCAGGATAAGAGATTTTGCAACACAGCAACACTCACGATTACTTTCATTCGGCGCGCAATAATACAAAAATATAGGACCCAAGTTATTTAGATTTTGGAACACATGCATTGCAATATTCAAAATACGTTTATTATGAATCTTACAAGCTGTAAAACGAAGTTGTTAATTTCATTGTGTTCATTCATTGTCATCCGTCAAATCGGCAATTTCCGAGATGTGATCTGCGGCGTGCGCGTATGTGTACAAAACACGTGATTGTTATGTTCCTGAAGTACGAAAATTAAGAAGGCTTTAACATGCCGTTATTATTGACAGGGACACGATAAAACGAATTTGGATTTTGACTATAGTCTTGATACAGCGATCTGACTGACCACTGCGTCAGTGTCTCCGTTAGACCCAGAAATTTCACACAGCCCGGGTAGTTCATTTCGTCCCCAACATGTAGATCGAGCCTTGGACTATTAATACTCCACGGCAGAGCTAACGACAGTCGGCCTGTGCACACAAAATCTGTGAGTTAACCAGCACTCACCTTGCACGTTACAGCCGTTTAAGTGAAAAACAATCTAGTAAACGCCATTTTCTTGCATAATCCTCCGCCTTTTGTAACAAAAAAGTCTATCGTCGATGACCCGCACACGCACGCTCACTCACTCTCATACACAGACGACCTTCAAAACAAACGTCACGTGACAACAACATGTGTGTTCATCCAGAGATTTTTCTCTTGTTGTGGAGTACGATGTAGCGCACATTTGGACTTAATCGCAATTAATCTGGACTCCACATGAACTTTAAAAATTGTAAAACATCAGGAAGATTTCAGGTAATTTGTTGAGTCGAAACTATATTTTTATTCAAGAGTACAAGTTTTCCTATTGACGATGGCGATTCAGCGGCGACGCATCAGTCGGCAAGTTTTCGCCCTGTGATGAGCACAATTTTTTGAAAAATTATCGTAATTTAACAACGGAAGTTCATAGCAATGCACCACAATTTTGTAGAAAGACTGTCATAGGCTAAAAATTCGTCACAAAGCGTAAATTTTATGAATCCTAGCTTCCGATTTTACCCGTTTGGGAAACCGGGTTTCAACTGCCATAGGCTCACTACAATAAGCATCCCCTCCCCGTGAAATGAATTTTTCTAAGCGTTTGTTTGAGCCAATACAGTATACAGCTTTCCACCAAGGCTAGGTGATGCAAGACATTATTCTTTGTTGCATTATAGTAATTGGTCTTGGCTAATTATCATTTTATGGCCTGGTCATCCATTCAGTCAAAAGTAGTTCCAGAGGTGGCTTATCAGCCAATTATTCACGCATGCTGACTCACAATAGAAGCCTGATAAGAGTGAAGGTGGATAAATGCCATGTTCCTACAGTTTCTTGTTTTAGTGGATGTGTTCACGACATGAGAAAGGTCAAACTCTGCTCATTATGCATGTAGTAAGCTCTTTGAGTTTTTCGTCCAATCATCAGTCGTAATTTCACTTTTTGCATTCGGGGTATATTCAACAGAACTGCCACTCACCAGTCTTTTAGCTAGCAACAACCTTTTAACCCAATACATCGCTGACCTCATTTGCGAGAACTAGTTAAGTGGGCGTGAAACTGTGGGGTCGCAAGGTCACGGCATGTTTACAAGACAGTAAGATGGCTGGTGGCCATGTAACTGATATCTCAGTGATTAACTCTTGCCTCTGACTGCCGTATCAAGATCAGCGAGAATTAACTGAACTCATCAAAGAGCACATTTGTGGATGGAGACAAGGAGGAATTTCGTGACAGCGACGAGTTGTCTGATGGCAGCAACTCGTCGCCTGATGAGTTTCATGATCGACCCATCGCGAATACGGTTACGTTGGATTGGAACAAACAGAACTTGAAGAAAACAGTCCGGATTAGCTTAATCGCAGAACAATCTCTTGTACCTACAAAGCCAGTGGATAGGGGTGCAAGCAGCTGAATATTACTGCAAGAGAGAACAATCTTCGATAGGCCTGAATCACTCGGTGAGAAGTCGAGGAAATCGTTGCTCTTCAGTCAATTTCAGTGGACTTGGATAAGGATGAGTGATTGTCATTTTTTTCAAAATTATTCACACTAGCGTAAAATTTTGAATTATTTTGAACAAAAGTCAGCCACGAACGTGTATTACGTAATCTACAGGACTTTATTTTATTAAACTTCTCCAAAATACACTTTAACTACTTGTTTTACTTGCGGTAACCCCTCTTGCCAGAAGTGGACTGACCCTGTATACATTAGCTGGGAAATTTATTGACCCGTTGCAGCAACCCAACATGAATATCACTCTTTGCTGAGATTACATAATAAGGTCTATATTTTTTCTAATTTTTGATTACTTTTGTTTGTTTATGTTGTTGTGTATACTAATAAGTCTGAAATGTAGCATTCAACTGCAGGTTGCAATGGGAATTTTAAAGACACTATCGGTACTTTTTCTCGGCCATTTTCCTTGACTTTTGAAAGCTCTAAGTTTTCGCTTTCCCCTACTAAAATTGGCAATAACTCCGTCATCTGTGAAGATAAGGACATGATTCATACCTCAAAATGATCAGAAAATACTGTATTTTCAGAAAAAATAACAATTAAAAAAATGACAAATCCCGACTTAAGACTCAATTTTGTGGTGGTGGGTCACAAATACAGAAAAAGAACAACAGGTGGCACTGAACTGCACTTCTGACTCTTCTCCGTACATTGATCAGCGAACTTAGATCGTCGGAAAACAAAGATAATCTAACCTGATTTCTGTGACAACAACTGTCCAAAACCAAAAGGGATAGAAGTAAGTTCTTGGAACAGTCAGCCTAGTTCATTGTGAGACATTGAATGAGAGCAAAACACACCAAACATTGCTGCATTGATCTGAAATCATACAACCAGCACTGCGTTCTATTCGCTGCAAACTGAGCCAGCTGAATAGTGTTCTGTTCATTCACAGCTAGAGTACCTAGGTCAATTATAAAACGTACCCACATTAAGGCAATACTCACAGGGGTATAGTGACTATTTCATATATTCATATAACAAGCAGAATCTACCCGTGTTGACTACTGCATGTGCATAAAATTCTCAAAAACATACCTTTCACGCAATCAACAATGAAGTAAACACACTTCAAGAAAATGAGAAAGTGTGCCCTTGAGGTGATATGGATTCAAACTGAAATACAAACTCAACCAAAGCACACATGCCAAATACCATAATCCGATTAGACATACTCTGGATGTGACACCTTCAGCAGAATAAAACCAGAAGCCGCTGTGCAATCAGTGAACACGCAGTTTGACAGACCAAGTGCTGATGGGATTCATATGAGCTAACGTCGTTGCGTCCTTCGAACAAGGAAACGCTGGCTGGGACATCAGCCAATTTGGGTGGGTATTCCTCCAGCTAAAGATAGTTATGGTTTGGTATTTTTGTGGTACCTGCAAGTAGTATTAGTCTTGGGTGGGTGCATGAAAGAGTCGGAAGTAACTGGAGATGGCATAGCGTCCCACGGCTTTCTTCGATTCGTCCTGCAAAAATCGGGGTTAGCAACTGCCACACCTCAAAAACAATCTTCTAGTATATCAAATAAGGCGAACATACATTTTTAAAATCATCAATTCATTCAAATCAGGAAAACTACAACTCTAGGAGTTTTACCTCAGTTAGGGCACGTATTAAAATATGTGCTCACTCATATTTTGAAAACGGCAAGCTCCTCAGAATAAAACCATCCCCCATCTGAGGCAATGAGCAGAATTTTCAGAGCACAGTGAATAGAGGATGTGAACTTACATGTACATGATGGTGAACAGTCTTTCAAAATCCCATAAGTACAATTTAAGATTGGTATATTTCTCGATTTTCATTTTGCATGGCATGACGCAATTTGGTAAAAGCCGAATGACCTCAAGTTTCAAAACAGTAATGCGTAATGTTTGTTAATGACAAAAATGTTTCAGTGTATTGCTGAGGGTGGTTACACAATAGAAGTTGAGACATCTCATTACAAGGAGAAAGTAGTTATCGGTGGTAAGTACCTATTGCATTATCCTAACTGGGTAAGAAGTATTCATAGTTGAGGATCGGGAAAAGTGATGTAGCGCCTAATCTATTTTCCTCTGACATCCATGAAAGTGGAATAAATTTGGCGGAAAATTAAGAAAATTAAGTCAATTGACATACTTTAAGAAGTATATTATTGAAAAAACTTTTTGCCCTATCACTGCAAAAATTATTAAGTGTCATCTGTAATTTTTTACCTAGAGAATGATTCTTGCAGTAATCATTGTGCCGTATATGACCAACAGAGGGTGTTATTTAGTGTTAATTAGAACAAGATCCCCTTGCAGAAAAAAAAAGCGAAATAGGTGTCAAGAAAATGAAGGTGTGCCTGGCCACACTTTTCAGTCATCTAATGGAATTCAATGGTTTTGAAAACAGAAATTATAGTTAATGAAAAATATCGCTTGTGCTTCAGATGCACTTTATAAAAGCTTTTGCAGCTGGTGCACTATCCGTACTGCAGACTGGGGAACCAGGGAACACTCCTGCACAGTCCACGAGTCATGCCATTTGTTTGTCCCTAAGTCTTCGATTTCCTATATCAATAATACCAAAAACAAAATCTTTTAATACTATAATTCTAGTATTAGCCAAGCGTTACACATGATAATCGTCCATCTATTAATATTAATTTGCTAAAAGATTATTATGTTGCAGATGTTTGCAAAGGTTTTTGCAAGGTGAAACAGACCATTGTTAGCTCTCTCATACATTGGTGCACCACACCCAATAAAGTTCAAGGTCAAAACCTTGTCTGCCATTTTGATTCAAGCCGGAAACACAGACATCCAAATCGGAACAGTATTACGATAAAGAGCAAATAAAGAACACGTCAAAATTCCATTGATTTACATGATAAGGTCTTGGGACAATGGAACAAAAAACTGAAAGAGGTAACAGTCAGTTCTTGGAAATGTCTATAGTCCAAACTATGAATTGACTGTATGACTGACTGCACGGCAGCAACACTGTTGAACTTGTTCATACATGTTCGTGTTTCAAAAGGCTTAGAAGCAAAACCATTTTCTTTTGAGTATGTTAAGAAAATCACCACTGTCAGTAATTGCTATGACCGAGGTTGTACAATCCAGTCTTTTTGCTCTTACAATACACATAGATTAGGGTACGCAATAGGACTTTCCAGATTACATAGCGGTAGCACTCTCCTTTATCATGAAGGTAAGAGAGTGCATTGCATTTTGGGTTCGAAGGGGATAACTAGTAAACGAATGTCCCGAGAGTACCGCATATAAATCACCAATTACGGATCATGCTATACAAAACAATGATTTGGTCGACTGGCATAATGTCTCCACCCTGGACAATGACAACAATGGATTTACAAAGTGGATCAGAAAATCTGTTTAATATATCAAAAAATGGGTAACACGTGCATGAATAGAGATGTAGGACATTATTCCAGCTGGATACACCTTATAGCGCCATCCTACGGAACAACCAAGTTTTTAGCTTTGTCCATTCCGGTCATGGTGTCACTCGTCTGTTTGTTCAACAGGCATTAGTTTGGGGATGGCTGCCTGTACTAAGAGGTTGAAAAACTTAACGTGGTAAATTGCCGTGGTCTATTCCAACACTTTATAGTCTATCGATGAATATTATGATACCTGAACGCGGAGAAATTAGCTCAGCTGAAAATTACTCACTGCAGCATCAATCATTGGTACATCTAAGGTCAGGCATAAATCTGCGAAGATGGCTGCACACACTGACGAATACAAACCTGGCAAGCACCACAAGGAAGCAATGGTCAGAGAGAAACCAGGAGAACAATTAGAAGGTAAGTGACCGACACTCCTGTGTAACACCACATAACGGTGGAGATATTTGTAGTACAAATTCATGAAAATATTGCATTTTGTGAGGGGAATTTCAACAGTGAAACTGAAAAATCTGGACACAAGTATTCAAAAGTGGAATTCTTTGTGAAAATGCAGAGGTAGGCATTTAGGTGAATGCGAGAGCATAAACCTGAAAAGAGCCGAGCACTGAGGAAAGATATCAATAAACAATTGTTTCAATTTTCTTTCAAAATATGTAAAGTCAGGATCAATGTAATCATTATGACTCAAAACTACAGCTTTTAAGAAAATGTGACCTTAAACTCTCAAAATCAGGATTCAGCAGCACAGCACAGACCAAAAATGTTGACGTAGATGTCACCGATGTCCTCAAACAAATGGACCAGGAAAGAGGCTATACAGAAAGAAAAACTTCTACGCAAATGGCTACAGGTAAAGAAAATATTGCACGTGTTATGTTATTAGTCTTCTTGACGATGAATGCCATATAAAGTGAATTTCACAAGTGAAGCTTATGAACTACTCGGATACACTTGCATGTACGAAACAACTAAGAATTATTCATCCATTGAATTAATCAACAGTCAGTAGCTTAGCTAGCTGAAAATTACTAGGTACGAATAAATAGTAGCATCGTGTATTGGCAATAGTATGCTGAAGGTCGAACATAAAGTTGCTCAGATGGCAACAAACCCAGCAAGCACTGAAAGGAACCAATGGTTACAGAGACACCAGGCGAACGGAGGGACAGTATGTGACTCATGCTCTGTGTGGCCACGTAACAGCAGATATTTGATTCTAATTAAAGCTTCAGAGATTCTGTACAGGCAAACCAAAGTATAACCGTATTCATCTGGGTTAACATCCTGGGCGTTTAAACAGCTGAACTTGTCATTAAGCCGAATACAATTTAATAGAAAACTTAGGGCAAGTTGTTGAAAATTCAGAGGTGGGTGTACATTTCGTATTGAAATATTTAATCAGCAAATTATTACGTTACTATTTCAAAGTGCGCAAATCCAGGTCGGGTTTGTGTCAAAGTTTGGAAACAGCTCAGCCAGCAGCTTCTAACTAAATGTCACAATGAACACCCAAAACAGAAATCAACCCCCCCCCCCCCCCCCCCCCCCCCC
>NMRA01000271.1:405758-447779 GCA_002633005.1 Phoronis australis
CGGCAACTTTTCGCTCCCCGAACCACCGTCGCCGTAAAATGTTCAGACTCCTATAGAAACAACCTTGTTCCGGCTGAGGCGGGCAATTAAAAACAAAATCATTCCGGGTGGCTAAAAAGGGTACAATGTAGGTGGTAACGATATCCAGAAGTCACCCCTACGAGATGGAGTTTGCCTCGCAAAATCGTATTATTTATAACGTTTCTAATACCATTGCAGCGTTTTAATATCTTATTACCCAAACACTGAGGTTAACGACTATGGTCACGCACAAGCTTACTCCCTACCTTTAAAGTGTTTCATAATAAGCGCTCACTGATCTATTAAAAGTCCCCCCTTAAATTTTTTGAGAATTTCCAATGAAGCGCCCACAGTTCAAGCTAGCGCCCATCATAGCGCACTACAAACGACCGCGTGTGATTTAAAATTGTCACGCAGCTTATATGGTGTGTCACTTTCATTTTACACAACTTCAGTTTTCAAAAACGTCTTTTCACAATATGTAAAAACCAAATCCTGGCTTTGTTTTATACCTGGGAAAGAAAGTTAACACTAGTGACATGCGTGTCAATTTGTGACTGACCTATTTTTCCCGTACTTGGAAGGTATTGCGGAGCAAACTCGCCATTACCCGAGTTAGTTTGAATCGTTAACGACTTTGATGACAACAAGTAGCAGCCCAGATCTAAAAATATCCCGGATACTTTTTCAAGGGGCATTTTCTACCTTTTCACATCGCAAGTTTAGCTACTCGAATGCACAAGTCAGTTAGAGAGCCCTGATTCAACTTTCACGTCGGCAACTTGCCTTGCGCTCTAGAGTCTTTCAGATGCGGTCATGAAGAACAGTAAGGCCGTACCTGCATGAATGAAGTCAATTTTGAGATCCGAAATTTGTGAGTTAACGCTGCAAGTTTAAAGAGCAATTTCTCGATGATCTGAAAAATCTATTTTGGCGCGTAAAAATGGCGGAAAAATTTTGCGACCTGGCATTTACGAATGCGAGCTGGATTTTGAAAATGCGACCTGGGATTTTGGCTAGGTCGCAAAATGCGACCTGGCGATTTTAATAACGTCGAGCCCTGTACATGTTCGTGTTTCAAAAGGCTTAGAAGCAAAACCATTTTCTTAAGATAATCACCATTGTCAGTAATTGCTATGACCGAGGTTGTACAATCCAGTCTTTTTGCTCTAACAATACACATAGACTAGGGTACGCAATAGGACTTTCCAGATTACATAGCGGTAGCACTCTCCTTTATCATGAAGGTAAGACAGTGCATTGCATTTTGGGTTCGAAGGGGATAACTAGTAAACGAATGTCCCGAGAGTACCGTGTATGAATCACCAATTACGGATCATGCTATACAAAACAATGATTTGGTCGACTGGCATAATGTCTCCGCCACCCTGGACAATGACAATGGATTTACGAGGTGGATCAGAGAACCTATTTAATATAACAAAAAATGAATAGCACATGCATGAATAGAGATGTAGGACATTATTCCAGCTGGATACAGCATAGCGCCATCCTACGAAAGAATCAAGTTTTTAGCTTCGTCCATTCCGGTCGTGGTGTCAATCGTCTGGGTGTTCAACAGATATTAAGTTTGGGGTGTATGCCTGTACTAGGAGGTTGAAATACTTAAAGCGGTAAATTTCCGTCGTCTATTCCTAGTTTTTAGTATACACTATATATACATATAGTCCATTGATGAATATTATGATACCCGAACGCGGAGAAATTAGCTCAGCTGAAAATTACTCACTGCAGCATCAATCATTAGTACATCTAAGGTCAGACATAAATCTGCGAAGATGGCTGCACACACTGACGAATACAAACCTGGCAAGCACCACAAGGAAGCAAATTGGTCAAAGAGAAACCAGGAGAACAATTAGAAGGTAAGTGACCGATGCTCCTTCTGTGTAACACCACATAACGGTGAAGATATTTGATGCCAATAAAACTTTGAAGTACAATTTAATAGATAACATAGTAAACTAAATTTTTCTGCAAATACTTTTGAAATTGAAGAAGTCCAACTCATTTAGTTTAAATCTGTAGCAACTTCTTTACTTAATTTTTAAAGCTGCCTTTGTAATACTTTATCATTTTAAGGTTATCTCCAACCTTATTCACAAAAAATTGCCATTTTTACAATATTTCACAAGTGTCTAGTAAAATACCTGATCTTCATTCTCGGGGAACTTCAAATACAAACTATATACTGCATAGAGAGAAAAAAAGATTTAACAGAACCAACTTGAAACTGCAAAACCGTGTGAACATTTGTTTACTACTTATCCGAGGTTAAAGGTTAAAGGGCAGCTTCGTATACCCTCAGTCCTTTCATTCACAAAATCGCGATAACATTGAGTAAACGAGGTGTTTTTCATGGTAGAATGGTGCCTGGGAAAACAAAAGACAAAACGTACTTTTGATCCTAAAGAAGTTGTGCATCTACATGCAGGACCGTTGGCGAATGCTCACCTCAGGCCTCTGTGGTCATGAACATAGCAAGTTAAGTGAAAAGAGTTCAATCCTCACCCTAATTCCTTCATTTAATTAATAAATTGACATTTTAGTGTTTCAGTCTCATGCTAAAGACATGCTTTAACCACCGATTCGATTTTTGTTATCCATTTCTTACTTGGGTTCGTATCAGTCTCCCAGCACGTGACGTGTACTGGTTACGTTTATAACAATGAACTGTGACCTATTTACATATAAAAGTAGGTCAAATGGTCGCAAACAACAGTAGTTAGCTGGAAACGGTACATTCTTAATGATAATTAAGTTAATTACGCACTTCAAAATCAGTTGACATTGCGAGTGAATGTTGAAATAGCAAACATATTTAAGGCTTGTATAGACCTAGTTCACGCCGACAGGAGGCGCGTTCCAAAACGAGGCTTGCTACGATAGCTTTGTTGGCTTATCGGCATAGTGTATTCCGCGTTGCTTGAACGGCTGAAAAAATACGCACTCTCAACTGTCCGTTTTACAATCCCTAAGGTGGTTGAGATTCGGAAGTGTTCGTTGCCATACACCATGAAGATGGAAATATGGCCTTGTAAAATTTATGTTTTCAAAAAGTTAGATCATATTTTAATTGTCGCATTTCGGTTGCCGAGCATCATAGCAACGACCAGAGAATCTTCGGTCGCAGCCAGGCTGTGTTTTCACGACTACGAGTTGAAACATGATGTATTTTTCTTTCCAAAAAGGGCAGGGCCCTAAATCCCTTGATTTCGGGGCCCAATATTGGCCTTATTCCCCCACGAGGCCTAAAAATTCCCCTAGTGATTGAAAATTTCTCTCCGGAGTTCAAATCACCTGTAACCACACAGGTGACAATTTGAAAGAACACAAAATGCTACTTGAGACAGAGCCCAAAAAGGGTGGGGGTGCTATTGATGGTGATCGAGAGGTAGATTTTTCCCCTCACTCGGCGAAAAAATTCCCCTCTCAGAAGGCACAGACACCTTTCCCCTCGGATGAGCGAGGCCCGTGAAGAAACATGAAAGCTATGCTTGCTCTGTCCAGTTAACTGAAACTGAGCTCTAAAACACGGTTATGCTTTGGACAAACAAATTAGGTGTCTTAATTTTAAAATTCAACTTGGTCCAGAAGATATTTGAAACTTTAAACACATGAAATAGACGTACGAACTATTAAAACCAAGAAAGCAGAACTGATGGTGAAATAATTTTTATTTTCAATTACAAGCCTGGTTTTTTATTTTAATAGAATTATTTTTAATAACATCAATTATTCTTTCTGATTAATGACAAATCAACTGTTTGTCCCCCTGGCAGGGCTTGGAATGACCAATGACAAAATACGCGGAAACGTTGAAACTTTTACGGCCCAAATCATGCCCGATAACCAGCCTTGGAATGGTCAATGTGAACCTTTCCCCGACAAAAATCGGGAGGACTAAAAAAAAAAAACGTTACCACCATCAGTAGCATGCATCTGCGTCCTTTTAGCTCACCCGTCCACTCCCAACCCACACATTTTTGTCTGCAGAGTGGTAGTATTTGTCGCCGCGCTTAACAATAACACGAGACGCCATTGAAAATCCCACCACGCTGTCCCAGGTGCCCCGGCAATGTTGACAATTTACGTTCCTCCGAAACATAAAGAGCAACTTCCGCTTTTCGAGGTGAACGTCGTCTGCAACGCCGCGGTAAGAAAGGAATTTGCCGCAGAGATTTTATATCAAATCCGATTTTTTTACGCGGAAATATTATAAAAAAAGCGGAAAGCACATTTGAAAAAATCGGAAATCCGCGTTTCCGCGGAAAATTCCAAGCCCTGCCCTGGTCCCTACCTCAACAGGACCTAGGCTATGCTCGGTGTTAATATTCTTTATCAAAAAATTCAACCAGATGTGACTAATTTCACATGGCAGATGACCTGGTTCATCGTGTAGAAAGCATTTTTATCAACAATTTACAAGAAAAAACGTAACCCTGCATTCAGCATGATACCTAATCTGAAACACTGCGATCGCCGCAATTTGGTCACATTTACTTTTCATGTTACAAACCTTGAGTGTAGAGATCGGAAATTGGTGAGCTACTGATACCAAATGGTAATCGTGAGTAGGCGTACATGCCTTTGTGTGTATTAATGGTAACCAGTTTTTGTGAGTCAGTGTCTAACAACATTTGCTGATAGGCACACCGCAAATCAGTCTTGGAGTAACTGTCAGCTCCAGCCAGTTTAGCAAACACTTCGTCCAGTGTAGGGATCGGAAATTGGTCAGTTTTAATTGACTGTGACCTTAAAGTCACCACATAGCCTCACACTGCCATCCGCTTTGGGAATACAAACAAGTGGGGTGGCCCACTCACTGTAATCCACACGTTTGATGATGCCCTCGTTCTCCATTTGCACCAATTCTTTCTCGACCGCGGCACGTAGTGCAAACGGAACCAGTTGGGCCCTCAAGAAAATGGGTGTTACGTCGTCGTGGAGCTTAGCTTCCATTCCTTTTATGGTTCCCAATTCTCGTTTGAAGACGTTTGGGTATTTTGTCTGGAACTCATTGATCCAGTCGGTGATGACGTATTGACCATCCGTAGGTCTTTTCAATTGGTCAGCCAGTTGGTGCCAATCCAACTTTAACTGACTCAGCCACACTCGACCCAGCAAAGGAGGGGTGTGGCGATCCGCTCGTACAATCGTTAGTGGCAAAATTGCCACATTTTGGCCTTCATATTCAACGTCTACAGTGATTTGTCCCACAACATCTAATTGCGCTCCGGCATATGCGTGCATATTCTGCTGTCTAGGTTTCAAGGGAATATATTTGAAATGTTTCTCATAGTCAGCGAAACTTATGACCGATGATCCTAGCTGCACCAAGGTCAAATTCCATATTGAATAGAATTCCGTCAATCTTAATAGGAACCTTGATTGCTGGCGGTACGGGTGAGGACGTTTCATCAGTGGCAAATAATAAATCAATTGTAATGTCGTCATCTCCAACGAAATGTGCCCGATTTTGTGCCCCTTTCTGACATTCCGATTTCAAATGTCTAGTTGTCTGGCGTGTGGTTGTTGAGCCCACAGCGCCAACACTGTTTCCGCTGAGTTCCTTGACCATTTCTCTGCGTTCCGTGTGACTATGTTTCGTTTCTCGGCGTGTACGGGGTACTTCTCGCTCTCGGGTTTGCGTTATACGATTTCCTTCCTTGAACTCGATTCACTGCGCCCGTTGCAGCATTTTCCGCGCTATTGCCTCCCGGATGAATGTTCTTCATGTGTTTGCTGCCGTTTCCTGCGCAACCGCTTCTTTGATCGCCTCGTCAAATGTAAATTCTTTGGCAAGCAGTCTCTTTTTGATGTTGTCAGATCGTATTCTGCAAATGAACCTGTCTCTTAGATTGTCGTTCAGTGCGTCTGCCGTAAATTCGCAAGTTCCCGACATTTTTCGAAGCTCCCGTACAAATTCCATGACTGATTGTCCCTCTTTTTGGACTATGGAATGGAACCTATATCTCTCCGCCGTTTTCAGTCTTGTTGGCTTAAAATAATTTTTAAACAAGGTACATATGTCATCATATGATTTTGTCGCCAGACTGGCAAGAAATGCAAAGTCTTTCACAACTTGGTAGCAGTCTGCCCCCATGCTGCTCAGAAAAACCGCCCGTTTCTTGACTGCTTTGTCCGATAAATCGGCCGTAACTAAAAATTGTTCTAAACGTTCCAAATAGCTGTCCATATCTTCCCGTTTGTTGTACTCCTCGCACTGAATCGTCCTCGAAGCCATTTCTCGTCGCCAATGTTACGTTTATCGTTGGGTAGCCAGAGTGGAAGGAACAACAATTATTCGAGTGATAATGAAATACGTCTATTCGTGATCGTGGTAATACAAGCAGTGAACGTGCAACTACAAACTGATGGTGAAACCATCACGTGACTACACAACATAACACGTGTTCTCTAAAAATAGTACATGACATAAACTAAATCATTCATACATCACAAGGGCAGCTACTGGGTAATGGGGAGATTGGCTGGACGGAATTGTAAGTGAGACTGGTCCCGAGCTGTGCTTGAAGGTATAGTGATGACCACAGAATCGCCAGAGGGGGGGGACGATGTCGCTGACCTGTATGACGTGGGAGGAGAGCGAGGAGGAGACTGTGAATATTAATTGGAAATATCAATTATTGATGCCGAAGTGTTTATTGTTTATTTCTTTTTGCCACTGAACCAGGATTGTCACCATGTATCTAACTATGTGTAGTGGCTACGACAATGTGTTGTTTAGTAGGCCTACATGGGATTTCCAATGTCTCACCCTTATGACTGGACCGTGCATGCATGACTCTGAAAAGCGGGCACACTCACTAAGAAGTACTTACTGACACTTTTGTACATGGGAGACAATTGGAGCAACCCTGCAGCTGCATTTTCATCTCTGAAAGACAATAAGAACAAATCTCTTTACCTTCTTCCTGCTGTTTCTGCCTCTTACAAGGGCGTATCTGGGAAGGAAGGGAGCCAACATTTTTCCAAACTTTAATCTCCCAAATCTCAATTAATCCTCAAATTAAGTTTATATGTACTCCTAGGATCTTAAATCTCTCGATTTTGGGGCTGAATATCCGCTCCATTCCAACTAAAAATGTTCAAAATCTATGCAAAATTCCCCGCATGAGACCAAAACTTCCCCTCAAGAGACTAAACAATTCCCTTGATATTCAAATCACTTGTAACTCAAACACAAAGGTGACAACTATTGAGGCAAAGCCTGTGAGGGCTAGTGACAGGGGTGGGCGTGATATTGAAGGTGACCGGGGGGCGGGAGGAGTAGAATTTCCGGCCCTCACACAAAGAATTCCCTCACAAGGCACAGGCACCATTCCCCTCTCTTAGGTGAATAAGGGCACTGACTAAATTACGATGTCACCAATTTAGGACACAAAACGGCCAATAAGTAAAAGTTCACTTCATCATTTTTCCGCAAAGGATAGGTAGCCCAAAATTAAATGCTTTTCCATGTTCAGGGGCCTGTTTCATGGAAATAACTTCAGACAGTACTTTGGTCATATGCTCCCACTGAACAACTAATGAAAAAGGGTTTAGTCAAGCAATCATGAATCCATCACAGTCTAAGAGAAACAATTTATAGAAATCAGTAACAAGCGGTGATGGGTATATTCTTAGAGACTATGGGCTTTAGCACAAGTGAGCTTTATTTACTCTTCTTAAAGAGTTGTATGGAGCGCAAGACAAAATTTCTCTTTTAAAGCCTGGAGATGTTGCATGCTTCTAACTATGCTTGTGTATAACAGAAACTAAACGACAAAGCCATTTTAACAATGCAATTATATTCACTGACAACTTCTGTGAAGACAAAATATTCTGCAAATAGATGACCTTTGCACTAACGATGTACGTTGCGAGCTCACATAGCCCGCATCGTGCAGTGTTATTCCCCGGCACCGCGTCACAATACTTACTGGACACGGTTCAATGATTTGTGACGGATCATTTTCTCCACAGTACTCGTTCTTAAAAACATTAATTTGGGCAATTTTCAACCTACTTCATATTGACATTGTCACAATGTGTCGTGTTTTAAAATAATTTGGACAAGCAATCGAAGAGATAAGGAATTAGCCTGCAAGTTCCACATCAACTTTAAGACACTTTTCAGGAAATAGGCAGGTTTTGTACAATAACTGCCATAAGACAATGCCCCAATAGTCATGTTACAATCAATTGAAAACTGAAAAAAGTCAATTTTTGGGAAATGGTTTTGTCTGAAATTGGTGAGATTTCCCCGTACCATTATCACCAAATCTGTGCACTTATCCAAATATCTGGAAATCTACAAAATGTCATTTAGTTAAAAGTATATAGAATTGAACTCTAGATTTCATACCACAAAGTCATTGACTGAGTCATCCTTTCGGTAAAACGTTTTGGATAAAAAGAAATGAACAATAATAGCAAAACAACAGTTCTGTATCAAAACATGACGCATTTTTTTTTGATGGGTGTGTTATCAACAGACTTAAAAGGGGACTGTAGTCAAAATAATGTTGCAGTTAATCGGTTCTAACATACAAATAAAACTCACATGTGCCAGACTTTCGTGCCAAACAAAAGCTGATTCGTATTCATGGTCAAAACACTAAATCCTGAAAGCGATCGCTGATTGGCTGATGTGTCAGTGACGTGAACGGCGGGGTATCGGCTGCTTTACACATTCATTGCTTATGTCATATTTTGAAGAGTTTACATCGTGATTTATCCTTGTACCAATCGTCCTTATTTTTGTTGTTTGCCACAGTGCTGTAAAAGGTTCCCTATGCCTTTTCGTGTGGCTGTATGGCACCCGGTTGCTCAAACTCTTCGGAAAAGGTGTCTTCTAAAGGGATGGTCATCGCATACCATTGCCGGGTTACCCAAGCCTTGGCCCAAAGCTGTTTACTAAATATAGGCCTACAGGTTTGAGCCGGTATGGGTAAAAAATGGACAAATAAAATCTGACTCAAAATTACTGCCATTAAAACTAATCTCATCCTTTAGTAAACCTATTAACCAGGTTCCTAGAGTAAACTAACTTCAGTATTTACCGGAGTTGGAAAAGTTAGCGATCGTTCGTCGGCTGGTGCTAAAATTGTGATGTGTTCTCTTGAGTCGGCTTTTTGCGATTACGTCATCTGACCTTTGCCAGTTTCTTTTCCCCCCCGATTCTTTTAAGTGTTCGTGGCTGCCGGTACCTCGGTTGCATACATGTTACAACAAATTATCGGAACTTGTTTCATTTTGTTACAAGTTTTTAGTATTTTTATATCAGCAAACCGAATTTCAGAACAATCTTGGTGCTGCGAAGCTGTCATCATGTCCGGGCCGAAAGACGCCTCAAATTTTAGGTAATGGCGCGTGCGCCGTGTCACGAGCGTGCTGTTTTTGAAACGGACGACACTTCTTTGTTACAAAAGGCGGCAAATTATGCTACCAGATGACGTTTATTTGATTGTTTTCCACTTAAATGGCTGCAACGAACAATGTGAGTGTCGGTTTATACCAGATTTTGCATGCACTCCCGCCGGTATGTTAGCTCTATATATTGATGTAGCCTAAGTTTTACGACGAGGTGACGAGCATAAGTCAACTATACCCTGGTAGTCAACGGCTGTCTGAAATTTCGAGGTTAACGGAGCTCAACACACAGTGGTACGATAGTTTTCATACAGCTATAGTCGGTAACTTACCAACCCTTCAAGTTTACAGAGTTGGGTATGGGGCTGACGGCTGGCTGACTGGCTGCCTAGAGTCCACATTGCCCACAGTACGGCACAGTCACACCAGTGTAAATTGTTGATATGGACTGGTTGCACCGGCAAATTTTCGTCTGACGATGACGATGACTGGGTATCACTTTGTATTGCCTCGGCTCAAACAGGTATACCTGGTGACCCGACATTTCACACTAAAATTTCTTATTCCGACAATATGAAAAACGCAACTTGACTGCACGCTAACACAGGACAGTGACTTTGCCCCCGCCAAATACGTCACGAGACGCAGCGCTCCAAGCCGGTAATTTTTTTGAGCTTCGTTAGAGAATATAACTTTACTTTTTGTTGTTGAATTATTTGTGAAATTAATCACCAATTCATAGAAAACTATCCAGAATTTGTTCAGAATAAAATACAGTTACCTTTTAAGATGGAATTTCAAAATGCTATACGTTTCCAAAATTGATTTTTTTTTCTAGTCATAAAAATGATAAAATCCCATTTTTCGTCAGCAAAAGTGAAAAATTTTAAAGCATTTTGGAGGACAGAGTACAAATTTTTGATGAATACAATAAGCCATTTCTGTGATATCAATCTCAAGAATGCCAAAATTTGTCATTTTTCCAGGAGTCAACTCTTAACCTTACAACACAGAAGTCCTGTACAGACCAGCCAAGCAGACAATTTCGATGGGTAATGAACTGACAATTGAAATGAAAAAGATTACATATCTACCATTAAGGAAATCATTTTTCAACTTGGGACAAAAATAATTGCTAAAATTGCCATATTTCCATTTTTCAGAGGCTTACCGCATAGTTGTAAATGCTCAAAATTTTACCAAATGTTGTTTGATAATAGCTATGCCATACAAACCATGCAAAAAGTATTAAAAGTAAATTTTCTTGAAAAGTTACTTTTGCTGAGAAATTTGACAAAATGAAATTTCAACTGTCCCCCATATTGAGTCCCTACCTGACTGTAACATTTGTTGGCTCCAAGCAAGAGTATACAACTTACTGTCCAAATCATCTTTGTAGGCCTTTAGTGGTAACGATGGGTCGTGAATGACGAACACCTTGACCACTGTAAATCCCTCTCTATATTTAGCTCGCGCAACTTTGAAGAAACGTGTACTTCCCAGACTACAAGAAAACAAAAACTTGCAACTTATAAGCAGAATAACACATTCATTAAGAGTAGACAACATGTCTCTACTCATCCACATGGTATTTATTGTTATGTAACAGTTCGATACACAAGTAGAATTACGAAATTAAAGTAACCAGACAAAATATGACCAGAAGAAACGGCCCTGTTATCTTCCACTCAGATTATCAGAAAATGTTAACGATTATCAGTTTCATTTCATCCACAAACACATTTCACAAGTCAGAGTTTTCACTGTCACACTGGTTAAAAACGTAAGCGAACCCTGATGTGTTAGGTCACCTCAGTTGAATGAAGACGCGCCAGTGTATCACTGAGTTAACATGGGGCGTTTCAAAGGCTGTGGATGAGAAAGGTTTTAATTGTAAAAAATGGTTGGGTGAATTTGATTTTGGTAGCATTTGAAATATTGCATTCGCTTTCTAGGCAATGTTAGTTAATTGTGTCTTCAGCCGCGCAGCACTGCGCTGTTCGACGCATTCCCATAATTTACAGTAAGCCTAAACATGTAGAACGACAGCGCTTCTTCAACAAGTCAGACGACTACCAGGACGACGAATGGGGATCATGAGTGGATGAGAAACTAATCATTTTACTATCATGATTGTCTTTGTAATCTATTTTGGGTAATTGTTCATTCGAAGTTTTCATGTTGAAACTGAGCTTTCAGTTAATATAGAAATAAACGTGTCAGAGTTAACTTGCGTTTCGGTTTGTAACCAGCAGACAATGCATGGATAAGTTTAACAAAGATAAATATATACTATGTTCTCGTCATTGTTCATCACTTTCTTCATTGAAGTCGTTCCCACATCCATTACTGTATGTTTAATGCAAAATTCGTTAAAATTGAGAAAGCGAATGTTTTGATGGTCGGGAACCCTCTTTGTGAGTTGAATACGCAAGTCCAGCTTTTTATTGGGAAACCATATTAAAAAAGTGCCCATCGAGGCGCTATTTATGCGTTGACAGAGCAAACTGGACATATTTTTTTATTGAGAAAACGCATTTTTACAAAAGAGAATCAGTTGTCTGGAATGTTTCATGTGTGTCAACAACGCAAACCAGACCCACCCTCTGGAAAGCCCATATTTGTCACCAGGAAGACTCTTTTTTCACAACGCAGCCCGATATTTCAAGTGAGATAGCGCATTTTTGAAAAGATTCCGTCACTTGCCGAGAACGGTTTTTGAGCATTGGCAATGCAAGCCGAATATTTCATATTGAGAAATCGCATCTTTGAAAAGAAGAACCAACACTTGTCAGGAACGGTCTTTGTGCGTCGACAACGTACATTTCTTATTGGGAAAGCCAGTTTTTCAAAAATTAAATGCGCAGACCGTTTGAGTCTCATTGACCTGCTATTATACTGCTACCACAAATGACCGAGCCAGCAATATTGATACTACGACCGCTCATCGAAATAATGTACACCCACGAAATTTGGACACTATATCGGAAACCCAAATTTGGAGGTCCGCCAAATTCGGACAGCACAAAAATGATGTTTCGCGAGATTCGTCCAAGAATGAACTTTTTCTATTGGAATTAATTTTCAGTGTCCGAAAATCGCGCGACATTACCGTATTGTTCTCATGGCATGAGGACTTTAATCTGTTAACAGTAAAAATTGCTAATATTACCATTTTTTGCCATTTGGATCAACACCCGAATCGGCGTTATGTTGAAGAAAATGTCACACAGAACATGGTGATGCATTACATTTGTATCTGTACATGGATAGATAAACACTTATGGGCCACCCCATACACTGCACAACTGGAAGACCGGACTGCAACCAGATGAACCTGGCCCACAACCACCAAATATTTCTCAGTCCCTTGAATCACTAAGACAATTAAAGCATCTTGGAACTTCTCATGTTTTAGAAACATGAGAAGTTCCAAGATGCTTGGAGTCAACAAATGTTCCGGTCAGGTAGGGACTCAATATGGAGGACAGTTGAAATTTCATTTTGTCAAATTTCTCAGCAAAAGTAACATCTGTGTTAACCAATAATTTATTACTAACTTTTCTCTGCGCAAAGATTGTGCAAACGTGTTGAAAGTTTTCCAAAAAGCCGAACAATCACCAAGAGTGAAAATCACACAACGAACATTCACATCAAATCCTATGTTAAACATAAACAAAACTGCCAAACCAATCTCCAATCAGAACGTTCAAAAACAACTAATACTTATACACAGCCATGGCATTCAGTCATGCTGTTTTTTTGATATCCAGGGCACCATAACACATACTGCATTATTCCCACCTCATTAAATTTCTGTACCAAAGAATAACATTCCATTTACAGAAAAATCATTGGGGTGTTGGTTATTCAAAACTCGCAGGGTTCTCACACAGGGCAATAAACCCTTTGTTATGCGTTTAACGTAGAAAATAAATCTGAAACTAAATAAGGCGATCCAGATCCTCCCAAGGATACTATTGTTTCATGAAACGTAGAATATAAATCGGTAGATAAAACAACAAGAATGGATCAACTGAAATTTGAAATTTTCGGATGTAATAACTTCCTTTGTCAACAAAAACAGAAGTAAAGCAAGTTATTACATCCGAAAATTTCAAATTTCAGTTGATCCATTCTTGTTGTTTTATTTACCGAGTTTTATGCGTTTACAAACACCAACAGGTACAGTTGTATGATTAAGAGCAGGATTCACAAAAATATCCAAATATCCCCAACAGTTAACCCCACCACTATCCGTTCAATCTTCAATGATAAATGTCACAGAAGTTAACCCCAAGTTAAGCTTACTGTTCCAGTCAACTTCGGAGTTATTCAGAAAACGAATTCAACAGAGTAATCACAGACAGCTGATGAGTATCAGCTTACCTGGACAAAAGGTGGGAGCTAGTATTGCGTACATTCAGTATTTTTTTGGTAATGTAAACAATCTATGAAATACACAGATCAATTGAAACATAATACTTATACTGCCAATGTAATAAATATTAGCAAGTATTAACTAATCACTGCCCCCTGTTGGCAGTGACACCGGACAATAAATTTGGTAAACATCAAAATTATGCGTTCCCATAATAGCAATGCATCAACGCTTTACCGTTAAATCCACCTCATTTATCCGAAGTAAACTCGCGCAGTAAACTCTGATCCAAGACCGAAAATAAGCGTTTCCATTGACTGAAACTTCCCTAACACCAAAGACTGGGAGCCAGTAGAAAAGGGCATAAATAATTACTTTCACTGACCTTGCCAGTCAATTTTAAGGCTTATTGCGTGTTAAACGAGGATTTACAAGTCAGCAAATTTCTAAGCCACTAAGTGAACTAGTTACCGCCTCAGAGTTCAAATTGCAAGCCACTGTTGGGCAAAGGATTCCTCGTGTGATCAAACTGTAAAATTTCTAATTCTTGCCAGTTCAAGTACACAGTTAATTAGTTACTTCTAATATACGTACCTTGAGTCATACTCATGTTCAGGGACATCGGTGAGGTAATGTTCCACAGGTAATATCTGTGACGGTGCAATACCTGTTAACTGGTTGCCCATTCTGCATAGATATCAGAAGGAACATTATCACTATAGAACAATTTAAGCTGGCATGACACATGCCAAATTCAAATATTTTATCAGTTCTTTTGACTATTTGAAAATAAAAAAAAAACCTAGCTAGGTAACCTCAAGTCAACGTCTACCCGTGCCGACACGTCTGGAAATTTTTTACATCTTACCAGCTCACCAGATGTAAACAAAGAACATTATGGATATAAATAACAAAGTGAAAGCGAAACATACTTTTGCTTTTTGTTTCAAAGAAACTCAAAAAAGCCATGTTGCAGACTGATCAATTTATCGCAAACACAAAGTACACATAAAGTTAGCATTTTGACTATTGTAACAAAATCATCAATTTTGGGAAAACAATAATTAAGAAAATTATCAGTTTTTCAATTTTTCAGAGGATTATTAATTGCTGCAAACGTTAAAAAATCATGTTGCTTGGTGTTTGGTGACGACTTCATCACACAAACCATGTCAACAAAGATGTAAAATCTGCCATGAAGTCATTTTATTTTGAGCAATTTGAAAAATGAAATTCCACTTGTCTCGCACTTTGCGCCTTAAATTGAAGAATTTTTACCCTACATTTTTGCACTAGTGCTATGTAGCCATTATTACGGACTATGAATGCCTGCATGTGCAATTGGAATGGAGGATCAAAATTGATCAGTTTGTAAATTTTGTAGAGCGGGTGCAATAAATACCGCTACACCAACAAGTGCATCGAAATATTGCCGACATATGTCGCAAATTCTTGTCACACTAGAATAACACAGCAGCCTCTTTCACAACACGAGTTGTTTACCCACAATACAGAGCAGTTGTTGAGTACTTTTCAGCAGCCCACACAACTGACCTATCGCCAGGATTTTGAGTGACAGTTTAACTGACCAATCAGAACGCAGCATTCTTGACACACATTTGTTTCCAAGCTGCCATTTCACCGACAAACAATACGGGTAAAACTTATTGTTTGTTGACAGTTTTGCAAGGGGGCGGAGCTGGTGATAGGTCGATTACTAAATTTTACAGTTTTCCATTGGTCATTCTGAGATGCGAGTTGCAACAAAAACCTCAAAAGATTATTTAAACCTGAGCAAGGCGATAGATCATTCTTTGTCAGGCTCAGGACTGCTCACACAAGAATCCAAAACTGAAAGCTAATAGGTCAGTCAAACAATGCAGTTCTCTAATCTTATCCTCACTTTCTAAGGGTGGACAGTTTATTTCAGCATGAGTGACCATAGCATATTTGAAAATTGTCATTCCAACAATGAAACTGCTTCTGAACAGCCATCGTTAAGAACGCCAAAATGAAAAGGGTATCTGGCTACGACAATGCGCTAGTCGGGCCTGATGGACATAATGACGTCATAAATCAATGCACAGGAATGACAAACATACGCCAAAAAAAGAGCAAGACCAACTCTGGAGGCGGCCAAGCAGGTAAAACTCTGTCAGTCACTGAGGCAGGTAAACAAGAATGTGAACTTCAATCAGTGAATCATTGTGACCTCGTGCTTTCCCCCCTCAATGCACAGATTCTTGACAGACATCGAGCGCTTGCATTTGCGTGTGCAATCCTTCCTAGTGCTGAATGAGCGCTGCTGTGGTCAATTTCCGTTCAAAACAAAAGCGCCATCTCGTGAGTTATTGCAAAGTTAGTTGCAACGTGAAGAATGTCCACATTTTCGGACATAATTTCTCAGGAATTTCCATCAATTGACCAAGATTTGTTTGATTACATCAACAGTGAGTATATATTACCTGGATATTACTGGTTTTTAAAATGAGCGGATATGATGTTTGATTAATGCCGATTAAAAATGACCAGTTTATGAAGAATTCAAAGCCGGTTAATCTCATCTCCGGCTTGACTGCCATTCAGTCACCTCTCTTGTCCAAGAAAGACTGTGGCCAGCAGTTCCCACATGCGTGTAGTTTTGTCAAGAAATGTTTCAAAGAAATTTGTAATGTTTCAACGTCATTGAAGTTACGCAGCATATATGTATAACAAAAGAATCACCCCGTGGCCTCTGTATCTGTTCTATGAAAGTGACATTCACAAAGTTTCGCACTCAAATATTATAGAAATCTGACGTTACAATAGTACAATGACACTGTAAAATCCACAACTGTCAATCATTTTTAAATGTGCTGATGCGTGTCCCCTTGAACCAATTTTTCCATTAAACTGTCCCTGTCAACATAGAGACTCTTATGTGTGATCTCAAAGCATTAAGGCTAATTTAAGCCTTTAAGGCTGGCCACGTATGTCTTGTAGTTCTAGACAGTGATCACCATCTCTAGCTGACCTCAGTATAGACAGTGACCCCCTTCTCTAGCAGGCCTCAGTAGAGACAGTGAAGCTCCTGTATTAACCATTTCAAAGAACAGGATTGTGGCACACTTGTGGCCAATGATAACCACTCAGTGTGGTCTGTGAGAATGTTAGACTGACTTTTTGGGCACAAGTCAGATGTAATGGACCCTGATGTAGAGAACCAGGCAATCACTAAATAATGGCCCCATTATGTAGTGGATGAAACTGTTTCTCTAAATCAGGGTCCATTATATCCGACTAGTGCCACTTTTTGTAATGACTGTGATCTTCAAAAAGTTTCATCATTTTGTGACGGGAGCGCCGTCTATTGGTGGAGCCGTGAGTGAGGACGAGTCGTCAGTTTAGTCTCAGAAGCTAGAGTGTGTTAGTACTATATTTTAAATGGGTGTAAGATGGTCATTTCCTTATATGGAACTTCCGATGACGAAATTTTTAGTTCTATTCTGATTGGTTTTCACATTTATCTTGAGACCCCTATTTTAGCGTAATTTGGAACATTCGCGGTGCGAATACGCCTATAAAAATGGGCCCCTCACGCTAAAACTTCGGATTTTGCCGGGTCTGGAATCTATCCGCAAGGAATCCCAACCAAACAACCTAACTGTTTGGGCCTTTTAAATTTGGACTTTGACGTTTTTAGCGAATTCTTCTTGTTTATAAATTCTTTGGGCTAAAAGTTAAAGCTACGATGACGACGGAAGTTAGCGATGAGTTGTAAGTTTGTAGATCTGTGTTTCATATATATCGCATAATAAAATTCAGTATATTTATCTACTTCTCTCTTGTTTCACTCTCTATAAGTTGTCACCATGGTTCTCTCGTATGCGATTCGAATGAGTGAAAAAGTACACAACGCTGCGAATATTTTTATCGGCTACGAACAGTCGACATTTTAGAAACTAGGTAGATCGGTGCTGGTCGCTCCACCGATTCCCGTTACAATTTCTTCAATTTGTCGATGTTGTATCCTAAATTTGATATCCATAGGCAAGTCATGCTCAGCTTGTTGTTATTACTCCAGGTGTTCTTGAGAATGGTTCTGAAGACTTCACAACCAGTGACGATCTGTTTGAAGCTGTCGGTGAAGTTTTAAATGAGTTGGATGACAAGGAAGAAGAGGACATCAAAGCAATATGTGACCGGCTTTATCATGTGTTGAAAGGGTTTGTGATGTCACTGGTTCATTGCAGAGTTTACATACCATAAAGCTTCTAATAGTGGCTGGGGCGCTTACTTTTTCAGATGTGATCTAGACCTGGCCACTATTAGATGATAGCATTTATTTCGGTCCTGTGGCTGGCCAACACATGGCATCGTATGATGGCAAACAAAAAAAAATTGCCTTTGCCAATGGTCCGCTGTGAAGTCGTATTGTGTTACTACACGATCTTAAGAGGGGGCTTCTATTAGAGACCCGGGCTTTATTGATAGACCTCCGGCTTCTATTAGAGGAAGGCGTTACATGTATTAGAGGTCCAGCTTCTGTTTGAAGCTTTACGGTAGATAACTCGATGTAAACTTCTAAATGCTAAGTCCAATTGATCCTCCTTCCAAAATTTTGGGGTCCATGAAAACAGTCTGGAAGTCATTACTCAAGCTGAAAGAACCATGAACACGCAATATATATGGGGGGATTGAGCATCTGGCAGTACTTGTATCAAAGGAAAATACATTATTTTTTAATGTGGTAGTATGAGATAGAAACACACCATCCATTAAAGACTGTAAGCTGAAGCAGTCGTCAGTCCTGATGTTGATGTAACCGAATGCTGGGATTGTGAAGAGGCTTTGTTCAGAAAATTATGGAATTGATCTGATCCTCTGTCTGCGAATGATATGCCTTGCTGGTCCTGTGTTTTGATACTGAGGTTTTGATGTCGTGAGTGGGTCAAAATATGCTTTTAATCCAGTTCAAATTTCAAGGATGTGGATACTTAAGTCGGGGTTATAGACTTAGTCTATGAGTATACAGATAAGGGTGATCGAACTCACCAGGTCAATCTTTGGAGTTTCTTTGTCACTTTTTATTTGTTTGGAACTGAAACTAGACAACTTGAAGAAATTTTGAAGTTTTCCTCAAACATGTTGAAGTCAATGGCACTTTTGATTTCCAATGTTTCCAACTTTTCTTGTAATTTTTCTGCAATTATTGTTAATGCTAGGACATGCAGATTTGGAGATTTTTGCACCCGAAAGAAAAATTGTGATTTGTTTCAGTGTATAAACAAAATGGTTAAATTTTAATTTAAGTTAATCCGTTTTTCACCAGACTTGTGTGCGGCTACTGTAAAGAACTCATTTGAGTTTGATGCGAGTTTGCCTTGTAGAAATACCAGATGACCCACTCGAGTTTCAATAGTTTTTGTGCCTGAGGGTCTCGCGTGTACCATGTGATCTGTGCCACTCACAAATTGAAAATTTGCCGCGAAATGCATTCACATTTTACCTCTACATTAATGCCATAACTATGCATTTTTGAAGTCAGAATCTGGTGTAAGTTCACGTTGGGCCATTTTCCTTTATAGTGACGACGCTGGCGCCACCAATGGGCCTGTAAAGATACTAGGTGCTCCAGTCCACCTGGCAACACTGGTCTCTGATACAACAAAACAGAAAGAAGATGAACACAAGAGCATATGGATGACAAAGAAAGATGTGGCATCAGTGAGTTATCACGGTTGAGCACGTTTGATTTAGGGCCAGAACAGAAGCACGGACTTTAAAATTAGCGCGTAAGTAAATAACAACATATCTATCCAACGTAATAAACCGAAACGTTGAACAGATATGTCGTTATTTACTTTCGCGCTAATTTTAAAGTTCGAGTTATCACAGATTTTGAGAACCAGTTTGATGCTTGTTATTCAGTGAAGAAAACTGGTTCTCAAAATGCGGGACCTTTGTGAGTGACTTGTTACCAACACTTCTTGACACAGCATCATGTCACGTCTGCCTATTGCGGGGCCAACCGAAGTCAGCTAGCCTGTAAAACTATTGTTAGTCAAGCCTTTTGTTTCCCTGGCATGATGGCTAACTCAATTAATCGCAAAAATGTCTGGTAATGGCTGTTACGGGCACAAAATTTTAATTGCGCAATGGCTTAGCCATCTTTATTACTAGCTTTCCTGTTAATTCCCCTTTAGTGTTGGTCATCAGGGGAGATTACTCTGGTGGTGAATTTGGCTCCTGTCCAGACTTCATGACTAGGAATTGTGCAGGGCTTGGAATTATCCTTCTTTAAGAGGATTTGCCTTTTTTGGTTTCGATTTCCTCGTATTTGATTTCAACTTTCCTCTTTTTGTCTCTTTTTGTATCATTATTTTGACTTTATTTACCCAAAAAAACACATTTACTTCAGTTAAATTTTACAACACAAAAACATTTCAATCACTCAAGCCTATTAGTGGAAAAATATATTTTACGTGGAAAATTTTCCTCGTTTTTGTCATTGGTCATTCCAAGCTCTGATTCCGGGTCATTTTTTCTGAATATTTTTTCTTGAACTGTTTTAGAGACCTCAGCTAAGTAAGTTACATAAATAAGTGGTATTACACCACCATTTAATGGGTTTTCTCTCACGAAAGTTGAACAAAATGTTGGAGTTTGACTCTATTTTCTGTGGAATTGAGAATGACAGTATTAATAATGATAATAAGAATAATGATGATGATAAGAGGACAGTGGTGTCCAAGTTTTTGGTAGTAAATTTTGCCAAAAGACCGACACTTCACTTCTACTGGCCCATTGCAACAGACACTGCTTTAAGTAACAGTTGTAAATTTGGCTCCTACAGTATGTTAAGAGCATTGGGCTGACTGAGTCCACCAGTGCTATAAATTGCTGAATCCAATGAATGGTTAGGCGTATTAGCTAGCCTTTGTCAACATCACCGCGAGATCACCTTTTAATTCAAGTGGCTACGAATAACACCCGCACACAATGCTGTTCTATTCAGACCCCTGTTTAATAGGGCTGTTATCGCGTCGGTCTTGTGTTGTTTTTGCTGTGATCTCGCGGTGATGTAATACGACAGGAAAAGGCAACTTCACCTATTATTTGACGGGCCTACATTTGAGTGATTAAACAGCCATTTTCTTGTTTTGCTAGAGGCTTTGCTAGGACTATCTGGTTAGCCCAATACATCTAAAATAACAAAATTCCGTTTAAGTTGTGCTTTAAGTTCACTGCGCATACTGGCCTGCTTGAGGAATTTTGCAAGTGTTTTTATTATTTTCTGTTGTTGTCTGTGGCAGTTTTCACTGAAACTGGTTTACCTCCAGAGCATTTTTTTCTAATTCTTTGATATGTGAAACACTGACCAACATGGTGTTCTGGTGTTTCATCTTCCATCCAGCAATTCGGGCTGTGGGGTTCTGGTGCTCGACCTGTCATCCCGTAGAACTAGGGTGGTGCCGTTAATACAATTTATGTACTGTATAGTTGTATGTTTTTTTCTATGACTGAGTATGAGCAGAAACGTAGCACAAACTTTCTTGCTTGTAATTGACAAGGTTTTCTGCAATTTTGTTCTGGTTTAAAGGTGGTTGATCAAAAGAAGTTGGAAAAGGCGGAAGCCAAACTGAAACAGAAACAGGAAAAACGGGATGAGCTGGACTCTCAACCGACCAAACTTATGTTGTATGTACCTGAAGGACACCACATGATTCTAAACAGGATTTTAGCCTGTAATGTGCATTCTAAATTAACAGTGTAGAGAATGGGTTTAAAACTGACCCCCTTAGCCTCTTAAAGGCAAACCATATGGAACCGCATAGGTATTAATAAAGAGAATGCTGACGCAAATGTCATACGTCAGTTTTGAAAACTAAGCATTATCTGTTTGTCGTGACATCTGTTGACCTTGGAGTGATACCATAGGGAAGATGCACGGTGGTAATATTATCTAAAATGGGCTGTCTTACCCCACATTCCTTTTATATATGATGATTGTAGCACTTATTTTATCCTAAATGAAGTTTAAAAATGCGAGTCGTTGCGTTAATTTTGATATTGCAATTGCACACGAATGTTGGATATTACAGACAAACTGGTGAGGCTACTGCTAGTCAGCAGCTGAACAGGCGGGAAAACAAGATGGAGGCCTCGGGAACCAACAAATCGTACGACATCAGGATAGAAAACTTTGATGTCGCATTTGGCGAATTGTAAGTGTATGCTTATGAAAGCTGTGATTCCATTGCAAAATGGCCACTTGAGGTGCTTTGGTACAATTACAATGTAGAGTTGAAACCTGCGACTGTTTGTGTTTATTATGTGTCTAGAACATATTTCTTCGGTAAACATTTTTCAGTTTTGGGATACTTAGTGGCAGACATTCATTTCGTCAAATTTCGCAACAAAATTAATTTATCGGCAAAATTTACTTTGCTTTTAGCATGGTTTGTATGACGTAGCTAATAGAAAACATCTTTTGTTAAAATTTTGTGCATTTACAACTTACAATATTATAGTACACATAAACCTTAGTTTGGAAAATATAAATTTAGCAATATTAGCAATTATTATTTTTCTCCCAAATTCAACAATTTTTACTGTAATATGTAAAGGACAGGAGGGTAAAAATCATTTGTTTGCGAAAAGATGAGTTGACATTGTTTTTGCCGATTGCTTGTGATTCATTTCTTTTAATTTTATATGTGATGTGAAAAATGATGATTTTGATAAATTCAACGTAAGTCTGTGGAATCGCTGTCTAACGTGAGAGACAAGTTATGTGCGAAGTGTTATGGCTTGTTTCTGTACTGCACAGTACCATGTTTTTTAAGGGACGAGAAATTTAGTGAATTTTTGAGATCAGCCATGGGGCAGAATCGATCCTGCAATGCCCGCAGATGCAGTCTAACAATCTGCCAGCAGAGCTAAATCCAATTCGATAAATGGCAGAGTATTTTAAGCATTATTTAATTGTTATAGTCACTAACTGGCCTTGGTTTCAGCGAATATCTGGCAGTTGACTCTGAGAATTGACAATTTGTTATAAAATCACAAAAAAACAATGGATTTTGTTGTTTTATAGCTCTTGTCAAAGCTAATAACTTCACAAGTAACAATAGTCCCAAAATTGTTTTTGGCTGCAAAATCGATGATGTGCCTTTAATCCATTTTGTGCAGTGCTTGTCGCGTGATAGCTTTTGTGATTATCAAGTAGTAGTACTAAACACATTGGGGAATGCCGTGTGTAATCAGAATACATATCCTAAGAGTTTGCTTTGAAATTTCAGAACATTATTAATGAATGCTGACCTGATTCTCAGCTACGGCAGGCGATATGGATTCGTAGGAAGGAACGGATTAGGGAAAACTACTCTGTTAAAAATGATAGCGCAGTAAGTACTAGTTGGAATAACGATCTCAGTGCAGAGACTCTTTTACAGCAGTAGTCTTTGAAATAAGGGAGGATCCAGTGTGGCTTAGTGGTTTGAGCCCCCGATTCCTGTTAAGGGGGCCTTGGTTCGGAATCCTGGCTTCACTGGCTGACAATCGAGCATTGCACGAAGGTGTCCCCTATTCCTCTGAGCTCGGTCTTACTATTGAATGTATGGAAGGAAGTGAATGAGAGCCTGGATATAACGCGAAAGCGATCTCTGGGGCTGTACTTGTATTTTAAAAGAAATGAGTGCCTTTGCAATTCACCTTCACAAAGAAAATCAAAGATGAAATTTCTAAATGAAGCCTGTTTAAGCTCTTACATTTCGGTGGTAGTAGAAGCCATGAAGACGGATATCAGTGCTGACCTCTAGCAGGTTTATTGATCTTAATATTATGGCAAACATTATCGACAAGTTTGTATTCAGCCAAATGGCGGTGACAGTCCCTTATGAGGTACCCGCATTTTGAGAACCAGTTCGACGCCTGTTAGTCAGTGGAGAAAACTTGTTCTCAAAATGAAGACTTAACTAGAGATTTTTTTAACTCTGCGGATGTAGAGTTTTCTCTGAAAGAAGAAGGTGTGTAAAATTCAAATTTCGGTTTTGTACCGATCTGGCGTTGATTGGGTCGCGTGATTGCGTCTTTTCTAGGCGTAACCTGCGTATCCCCTCTCACATTTCGGTGCTACACGTTGAACAAGAGGTCGACGGTGATGACACGTTAGCTGTGCAAAGTGTTTTAGAATGTCACAAACTGAGGGAGGCATTACTTACTGAGGAACGGCAAATAACCGCTCGGTTGCAGTCGTCCAGGTAGGAGCAAAGTTGAATTGAAGCCTTTTCTTCTTGAGCGGGATTGACAATAAATATCAAGTGATAATTATCCAAGAAACAATTCTCGTTTATGACCTCGTTAACAATGAGAAGTGAATAATAAGCAACTGTCATTATGTATACAATCCATGCGTTTTGTTTTGCTTTACTCTTAAAGTGGAACTTGCACGCTTAATAGTCCTTTTTCTCTATGTGACTTTGAAGTAGGTTGAAAATTGCCAAATGTTTTTAAGAGCGAGTTTTGTGTCGAAAAAGATCCGCCGTAAATGACTTAACCAGTTCCTGTAAGACTGCATCATGTGGGCTATGTGAGCCCCTAAGGTATGCCATTAATTCTTTGCAGAATTTCTTGTTTTCTCAATTACAAGTTGTCAATGAATACAACTGGGCTTAGTTCAGTGTAGATTATGTTAAAAAACATTCTTGTCATTTAGTTCCTGGTATACATTAGCATAATTAGGAGCATGCATCTTCAGGGACAGGTTATAGGCCAACATAGACGTGCTGTGATTTTGACGTGGGTCTGTGTTATTCTTTAATATGTTGCTGACAATGTATTAAGCTTAAAACCAAGCATTTGGGATTATAACTCTTCCAGGATAGGTTGCCAATTCTATGTTGCTTTCAACTATTGAAGTTGAAATATTTTCAATAATAAAAGCATGAAAATTTTGAGAAAACAGATCAAGTTTGAGTCTATTATTACTGGAATGAAAACTTACAAAAATTAGCGACGTTGCATCTGCATCTCACGGACTTGTGATGTTTTCATTATTCTGGCCAATTTTCCCTAATTTTTGTTGGTTTTTACACCAGTATTAGACTCAAACTGGATCTATTTTCAATGATCTTTCTCAGCTTTTTGATATTTCTCATCGAATATTTTTGATAGATACATTTCATCAAAACCCTGAAAGGGCATTAAGTTTTTTAAAGAAAATGTAGAAGTGGTATTACTTCAGAATGTAAACTATGTCAAAAAACTATTTTCTTCTGGAGTATATTGCAGTGGAGATTATAATCAAATCTGTTGTCTTCGAGGCAACCTGTCTGCTTACAAGCCAGGCATATGGTAGAAGTTGATTTGAGCTATCAAAGGTGGTTGAAGGACAATCCATGATTGACATGAAGTATCTTTTTGGCGTTGTTTAACTTGCCAATGCAACAAATAATCTGTTAGGGTAGGAAAATCATTCTGGAAGGGCTCGAATCAAACTTTGTGTTAGTAATGAGCTCAAAGTAAACCTTCCCCGTTGAATGCTCGCGGCTAATAATTTGTCGGAGCTCCAAGTGTCACTATTAACTATTGTGTGCATGTTTCAGTCCTGATGATTCCAACTCCAGTACACGTCTCAATGAAGTTTATCGGCAATTAGAAGCCATCGAGGCAGACAAAGCCCCCGCCAAGGCAGCCATGATCCTTGCTGGACTGGGATTTACACCACAGATGCAGGCAATGAAAACAAGGTCAGTAGTCTCTGCAGCCAATGGGACTTGCTTCCCACTTACCATGGAATAACTGGGAAACTTGGAAAATGACAAAAAGTGTTTGCTTTCTTGGAATAAAGGCAAAAATGAAATGAAAATTGTATCCTGGGAAACATGTGGAAACTCGTAGAAAACGAAAAACAATATGCAAGATCATGGCTTTATCAGCGCTGGTGATTTTGTATAGTTTCTCTAAAGAGGGTCTGCATTTGTTGAGTTGTGGAATAGACAAGGGTCACTAAATAAGTACGTAAGGTGGCTGAATCACGGCTGTTAACCTGTGTATGGCGTTTCTCTCTAAGAGGTTGTGGTGGTCTCTCTACAACATGAGGTGACTGAATCATCGTTACAAACTCCTACGTGGTTTCTCTCTAAAAGACTTTGTAGCTAATGCAGTGGTGGTCGCTACACCCTGCGAGGTGGTTTGTTCAGCTCTGCTGCAACTTGTATGGCTTCTCTTTGTCGGATAATTTATACTTTGTTAGCTTTGGAATGGGCAGTAGTCAGTGCACTTTGCGAGATGGCTTGTGTATGGTTTCTCTCTGAGAGGATCAAGTGGTAATGAGCTGCGGTAGCTTTAATATACAAGCTCACTACATTTCCTCTTTTTTGTTTTGATTTCCTCATATTTGATTTCCAAATTCTTCTTTTTCGTCTATTTTATCGTTACTTTGTCTTAAATATTTGTGCAAAATGCTTATTTCACTTAAATTTTACAACACAAAATATATTTCTATCATGCAAGTCTATTTATGTGTGGAATGATACAACACCTGCAAAATTTTCCTCTTGTTTGTCATTGGCCTTCCAAGCCCTGTTCTTAGTGCCTCACTATGGCATTAGGATGCATCATAAATTTTTATGACTGCATCAAATGTGTCTTTGGAACATCTCAAAGTTGTGATTCGTTTTTGGATATCTTGTGCATTGGGCTGTTGTACTTTGATTGTTTGTTTTTATTGCAGGGAATTTTCAGGAGGCTGGAGAATGAGGTTGGCATTGGCTAGAGCTCTCTTTACACAGTAAGTCGAAGTAAGGCTAGGGTTGGCTAGAGCCCTGTTTACACAGTAAGTCGAAGTAAGGCTAGCGTTGGCTAGAGCTCTATTTACACTGTAAGTCAAAGTAAGGTTGGTATTGGCTAGAGCCCTGTTTACACAGTAAGTCGAAGTAAGGTTTGCTTTGACTTGAGCTCTATTTACACTGTAAGTCAAAATAAGGCTAGCATTGGCTAGATCCCTGTTTACACAGTAAGTTGAAGTAAGGTTTGCTTTGACTTGAGCTCTATTTACACTGTAAGTCAAAATAAGGCTAGCATTGGCTAGAGCCCTGTTTACACAGTAAGTTGAAGTAAGGTTGACTTTGGCTTGAACTCTATTTACACTGTAAGTCAAAGTAAGGTTGGTATTGGCTAGAGCCCTGTTTACAAAGTAAGTTGATGTAAGGTTGACTTTGGCTTGAACTCTATTTACACTGTAAGTCAAAGTAAGGTTGGTATTGGCTAGAGCCCTGTTTACAAAGTAAGTTGATGTAAGGTTGGCTTTGGCCAGAGCTCTATTAGTCAAAGGTTGGCATTAGCTATATCTCTCATTGAGTTCGTGCTTTGTCGTCTGATTGTGCTCTTGTGTTGTATTTTAGGACTAAAGTTTGTTAGGTCTAAGACAGACTACTCAACATTGTATTTTTTTCCCAAGACTGCACATGTGTACAGTGAGGATACATAGTAAATCTTGTTTTAATTAATGTCATGAAGGGTTTACAAATGGACTAAGTAAATCATAAAACACAAGTGAGATGAGGCAGCTTAAAACTCAGAAAGGAATTTAATTTAAAATTTCGAATGCTGACTTTATGTTCTTTTTATTTTAGGCCTGACCTGCTCTTGCTCGATGGTGAGTAAAAATCTTCAGTCTAAATGAACAGATACATTTTGTATGTAAACAAAATAATCTTCTTAAAAGAGTTTCGAATGACGTTTCAGTTAATTATGTAAATGTTTTATTATGTGCAGGACAATGATGAAGTGCACAAATGTTTTGCGTATGAGCCGTGGTATCGCAGCATACGGTGGTGTTGGTAGATTTTGCCTCAGTTTTTCTGTCCGAAACCCCAAATTATTACTGTTTACTTAGTTTTTTGACTTCTTTTATTGTTTTCTCTTGTATTTCAGAACCTACAAACATGTTGGACATGAAAGCTATCATTTGGTTAGAGAATTATTTGCAAGTGAGTTCAGAACAGTTATCATATCATTGTCGCCGTTGTTAAACCTACGGTAAATTTTTAACAATTTTGGTCTAAAATAAGTGCCAAAGTTGCACTTTTTCATTTTTCAGGGGCTTCTAAAATAGTTGTGAATGCCCACAACTTTTGAAAATATTGCCTTATGGCAGCAGTGGTCCAGAAGTTGGCTGTGGCAAAGCTTCGTACTGGTATAATTGTTTATGAAAACTGAGCAAATGAAATTTCACTTCTCTGCCGTCTAGTGCCCTGTATTGATGAGATTTTATTGTGTATCTCTTTGTTGTATTCCGCAAGAGCGGTATTTTGTCCCAATTAAATGTATGCTTCAAATACTACGTTTCATAATTTATCAGAAACTAATGAATTATTGTGTCCATTTAGAAGAACGCCCACGTTGGCTTATACCAATGGGTGTGGTGGGGCATGACGCGATTGTGTATTATAATGCTGCGGATCAGGGTGCGCTCCTTCTAACCGCTTTCACACCAAGAAAACTGTCTATTCCACTTTTTCTCAGCCGTTCCAAGAATGCAATGATTATTATACCCAAGTTGACCTGCCAGGTGCTACGCTTTATACACTGTTCTATAAATGGCTGTTAGGAACTGGTTTTAAAATGATTCACTTTTGCGTGAGGAGCTGTATAAAATACAGCGTTTGTTGTTTTCGTGAAAAAAAGTAAAAGTTGAATGAAATGAAAACAAAATGATTAGAAACAGGAACGGCATTTTTGAGATTTCATCTTGAACATAACGTCACACATATTTTGGTCTTGTTAGTGTANTTAAAAGAGATGTTAAGTAGTACTGAGTGTACTGTTCAGGCTCACTGTCAAAAGCTGGTAAAGCCACGTTTCTTTTTCAGAAATTCATTGACAGATTCCGATACAACGCAAACAGGGCGTCGCAAGTACAGAGCAAACTGAAACTTTTAGAAAAACTGTAAGTTTTAACGTGTTTATTTGTTTCCTTCCTGGAATATATATCCTCAGACTTAGTCTGTGAGCCTTCACTAAAAATTTCGACTTGTTGTAACGTTTCCCAAATTGAATAGTGTCTGCAACTGTCAAACAAACACGTGCCCTTATGGGAAGCAGGACGTATTTCGTTTTTGCTTGTTATGGCTTTCCAGCAAAGTAAACTGAAAGCATTCAGTCCAAGAGATCAACACTTCATTTAGGTCACTTACTGCTGTCAGGCTTGGAATTTTCCTCTTTTGAGACAATTTCCTCTTTTTTGGTTTCAATTTCCTCCTACTTGGTTTCGAGTTTCCTCTTTCTTCGTCTCTTTTTTTATCATTATTTTGACTTTATTCGTGCAAAAACGTTTATGTCACTCAGTTGAATTTTGCCACTCAAAAAATATTTTTATGACACAGGCCTATTTACACCTGGAAATTTTCGCTCCTTTTTGTCATTGGTCATTCCAAGCCTTGTGCTATAAAACTGGTATCATCTTCTTCCTTGCTCGGATGAGAAGGGGTTTCTAGGCTTACAAACAACTGACAATCGACCTATTGCAAGCTCCGTCCCCATGCAAAAAGTCGACAAATAAACATTGAAGACAATAAGTTTTACCTGACTGTGTGTTGTTTGTAGGGGTAAAATGGTAGCTTGGAAAGGAAGGTGTGTCAAAAATGCTGTGTTCTGATTGGTCAGTTAAGCTGTCACTCAAAATCCTGGCAATAGGTCAGTTTGAAACAAGCCAACGTTCAGAACCTGGTCTTCAGCAATGAGGAAATTTTAGTTATTTTGAACCTCTGAATCACTTGGTGATTAATGAACAATGCGAGGCCTGTTTCATAGTTGGTGTTTGTAATGGAATGCAGTTTTATTGCTGCGTTAACCATAAACCCTCCTTAATAAGCCGAGTGGTCTTCATTTTGTGTCAAAGTCGCTGTGCATATTTTGTTTCTGGACCCAGGCTTGTATTTGGGGAACTGAAGGTAAAAATGCACCAGTTTCCAAGTTGTGTCCTGGGAGAAAATACTGGCACGGAGCTTTCTGTTACGAACTTGGTTAGACGTTGCTGCTGATTGGTTATCGTAGAATTTATTAAAAAGCAGGCGTGCGTCATTCTTAGCACAAATAACGCAGTTGAGAACAATGCATTCAGGTTGACAGGATTTGTCCAATGTCCATTAAAGTTCTACTGTTTGTTGGAAAAACGAAGTTGTCAGTTTTATCAAAATTTGTTTGCTCCTGATTGAGACTACATTATCTGACGTTTCAATTTTCAACTACTGCATGTTTATTGAATTCAGAAAAAGATAGTGATAGTTGCCCAGGGCCCTGTTTCTTGAAGGGACTACTGGCTTTTGTTGTTTGACTTCCGCCAAAAGTAATAAATCTGACCACGAAAGCCAAAAGTCAATTTTTTGTCTTTCGCATTTCTCGAAACATTTTGTCTTGTGTCTATTCGAGCAGACTACGGATATCTGTCTTGTGGCTTCGAGTTGTGGACAGATTTTTCTAGCTTTCAGCCTTAGCTTGATTTTCCTGAAAGGGACAAAAGCCTATAGTCTCTTCGAGAAACAGGTCTCATGTGACACCTAGTGCCAAACATTTTGGTATACCTGTTTCAGACCGGAATTGAAGCCTGTTGAGAAGGAGTCGGAAGTGATTTGGAGATTCCCCGAGGCAGAAACTCTGTCACCGCCCATATTACAGTTGGACGAACTAGAATTCTACTATACCAAAGAGCAGTCTATATTTAGGAACGTCTGTGTCTCAGCCAGCATGGACTCAAGAATTTGCATAGTGAGTATATCACCCGTAACACTGCACACGGTTAAGAATAGGCCCGTCCTGAATTAGCACAGTGCCATTCTCATTCACAATGCAACACACGTCAAGCACTTGTCTTTATTGTTCACAATCATGCAAAATGTACTCTAGGCTAATTATTGTGTAATTCATTACTGTAATGTAGGTAAACTTGTATTACTAACTGCATTTTGAATTGCAATGCTGACATCTAGAAATTGGCGAAAAGGTCAAAGGTCAGTGCTGTGTGCACAGTTTGTTGTTCTTTCCTGACTTGTTAATCAATGGAAGGGAGTCATGTATTCAGAAAAGTAGGTCAGTCATGCTTTCTATTTTTCTACCTCCTCGAGAGCGGAAAGTCAAGTCAGGGCGGGCCTATTGTCAATGAGATCTGGTGTTTATAATTTCCTACACGTCCCTGTTCTGTCATTTGTGTGCAAATGCAGGTATTATATTCATCATGATCTGGTTGCATAAAAGTTACGTGCTGGACAACAACAATGTGGACGCGTTGTCACACACAATGTTGTTATTCTGGAACAATGCAATTATCATCATGCAACAGCTGAGTTATCAAGTTGATGAATTATAAAGTTTAATGCAACTCTGCTCAGATGTGAGTGGACAGGTGATCTCTGCTTTTCCTTGCTGTGAAGTTCAGTTATAGAAGCCTTACATCGTCTTATTCTATGCTTTCACGACTTGTATTGTTTTTGCATTATGGTGGCTCATGAATCTCATTCAGTATGGTGCAGGGCCCTCATAATCCACTGTCGTGCATGTAAATAGAAACCATTGATTTAAAAAATAGTCAGTGCAATTTCACCACCTGCATGTCGGCTGAATTATTGTTTCTGCTCACTTGTTAAAATTGCATTTTGCCTTGTTTAGCTGGATTAAAGTGGAACTGGCATGCTAAATCCTTATCTCTGTGATTGTGTAGAAAATTTGGTGACGACCGGGACTTGAACCCGGGTTGCACGAGCGACAGTCAAGCATCTAAACCATTCGGCCAAGAGGCAATTGCCACTTGGCAAGCGGCTTAGAGAGGCTTTTATCTGACTGTACGTGCCGTGACAACCAGAAGTCACGCTTCACAATACTTGCTTGGTCAAATTAGTTAGGAACACATGACATAGTGACGGTGTGAACGTGAAGTACATTGACAATTGCAAAATGTTTTTAAGTACGGTTTTTGTGTTGAAAATGATCCACCGTAAGCCACTCAACCTTCTCTAGTAAGTATCATGACGTGGTGTTGGGAAATAACACTGCATGGTGGTTGCTATGTGAGCCCCCAGGGCACGTCATTAGTGCAAAGGTCACCTCTATACAGATTTTTTTGTTTTTACATTTATAAGTTGTCAGTGAATACATACTGCACTTTGTTTAGCGTAGGTGATGTTCAAACAGCATTGTCGTTTATTTCCTGCTATACATTAGCATAGTTAGGAGCATGCAAATACATCTTTAAAACAAAAGTCGAATGGGGTCTATACTCTTAATAACTAGGACTCATAATAGTCCTTAATTAAAAAGGATTCTGGTTCCCATAACAACAAAAACGCCAAAATCATCGGCGACTCAACAAAATGTTTCAGAGTTCATTGGGGTTGGTCAAGTCTAAAATTCAAAAATGCCACGTGTATGCATTCCCTGCGATTTGAGTTGCGGGCACATGCGGCAACAATTCAGGATCGGATGAGCTTTGCAATTCATTTAAACCTCAAAGCGATTCCGTTAAGTAAAAAGCATTGATGGCTAAACAGTTGCGAAATGCAGCTTTAGAGAAATACTCCCATTGTTATCTATCCATCGTGTTAACAAACGTCACATCTGCACACTTGTGGAGGATACTATTACGCAATGGCTATCAAAATAAGTTGACGTGTAAATTCTGTCATGTAACATCTGTTATGCCACTTCCACTGCCTAGCATCTGCTGCAGTCTCTAACGGACAGTTGTGAAAACTGTGGGCCCAGTCTTCAGTCTTTCGGAATCGTAAGTTTAAAACTGAATTTCCTTACCAGTAAGTGACCATCAAACCAAACGTTGGCCGCTTTCTGTTGAAAAACCATAAGTTGGCGTGATTTTCATTACCATGGTAAACAATCAAAGCATTGACATGTCAGTAACATGTCAGAAAATCAAAGGGCTGGACAGCCATTCCAAAATTTGACCACTTCAATTCAGTTACAAGTTATCTCTCAGTTCCAAATGAATGTTGAAATCTATACCTTCAAAGCAAGAAAATTTGTATATCTATTTTGGTGAGCTTAATTGCCATATTTTTGTGTTTAAGCAGTATCTGTAAAAAAAGTACATCTTGACTTTAAGATGTAGTAATGTGATTTTGCATGCTTTTCATCCTCTTATCGTTTGCGTGGTTTCAAGACTAGCAAAGTGGGATTTGCAGTGGGTTTCAGCGCTCGAAATAGGCGCTGGCCCGGTGTCCTGGGGCTTGTGGATTTGCGGCCGGGCCATTATATTTTCAGACTAATTGTCCCGGCGGCCAGCACATTTGTTTGCTGAAGTTCGAACACTGGTCGGTTTTATTGGGAATAAAGGCCATCATATCATTCTTTCCTTTCCCATCTTGAGAGTGACATTTGCTGAGACATGGACTTGCATGCACTACATCTCATTGTAAATAACAGTCATCATGTTATGTCTTCAAAGGTGGGCGAAAATGGTGCTGGTAAGACGACGCTGCTCAAGCTGTTGTTAGGTGACCTATCACCAGTGAGCGGACTGCGGCACGTCCATCGTAACTTGAGAATTGGTTACTTCACACAGCATCACGTGGATCAGTTGGACATGTCTGGATCCTCCGTTGATCTCCTGGCAAGCAGGTTCCCTGGTAATGCTTTAGTTGGGGGCAGGTGATTAGTGCCGTTGCTGGCAAACTAAGTTCAGGCTGCTTATTTATGCAGTGAAAGTAGGACATTTTTGCGAAATGTCACAAATACGTTCAACTTTTATCAAGTTGTCTGTATTTAGTCAAATATCTGCAAAACTTAAGAATTTAAGTCATCGACTGGAAAAATAAATATTTTCTGAAAGCAAGGAGCCTGTAAAATTGATTCCTGTTTAATAGGTCACATGGCTGTGTATTTGCAGTAAAATTTATGGAAAAAGAAACGTACTTTGACTGCAAAGCAACGGTATTAATATGATGACCGAATTCTATTTGGTATAAATGATTCAAACAAAATTTCAGAAACGATGTACATTTGTATGCATGAAAATCGCAAATGTCCAATTTTTTATAACCCTTATACATAAGTGTAACTTTTTAAAACAGTTCCCAGTACCGTTTTGGAGCACAGTGCATAAAGCAAAATATCTGAAAGTTTTATTTATATTTGATCGGCCATTTCTGGGAAACGATGTTCCACCGTTTTTGAAAGGGTCAAAATATCATTTCACAGGTTGTTAATTGTGTAGTGTTCAGAAAACACAAAATTGTTAGGGAATGGAATGTATGTGACCCAGAAAACGGACACTGGAATAACTGAAAACGAGACAAATTACAGTGATTTTAATAACTAATCGTTATAACTGATAGGTGGCACCACAATTGTATTTTGTGGAATGCTTTTATTATGCCGTATTGTAGTGCAGTTTGGTGGAGCTTTGATTTCACTGAATTGAAATGTTTTCCAATCGCTCAAAAAATGGTGTCCTAGGCAATGCCTTAGTCATGCTTCTTGCAGAATTTGCGAGTCTAAAATCACTACCCATCTAGAAGTACTTTTGATAGACAGGTGTGTAATCACGTGACTGCGTTAAATTACTTATAGGAACCGAAGTCAATAAGTTTCTTATCAGTTATGAATTTAGTATATTTTTATACATTTACTTGCCTATTTTTAATGTTTTCTTTGTTTATTATTAGCAGTAGGCAGTGGTTATGTGGGATTCCCTGAAAATGTAGTTGCACCATCATGAGTTTGATGTGAGCTGTCAAAATCATAGTACAACTTAGTTTGAAAATGGGGAACCCAAAGGTCACTAGGTGGAGCTACTAAAACAATGGCTGTACCAGAAATGCCTGCATTCATACATCTCTGGGGGCTCTGTGGTGATGGTTTAGCGGTTTCATGATCTCAGTGTATCCAGGCTAGTACTCCGTAGATAAAGTTTCTTCCAGAAAAGATATGGAAGATCATGCCAAATACACAAGTGAAAGGCTAATGTAACGCGAGAATGCTTGTGAATATTCTAGCTTAAGCTAGTGAAATGCTGGTCGCTGAAGGGATTAGTTGGTGACGTTCATTTGTTGATTTAGGGTATGGGATTGTTATTTATTATGAGATGGAATTCACTGTTTAAATGTTTCATAAGTGAATATTTCTCGTGTATTTTTTAAGTGTAAGCTAATGTCTAGGGTCTACGGAACACAGCCTAAATGTTCACAAACAGGGATCGTTTTTTCATTTTTAGCACCACCTTGTGAATATCAAGTTGTTTGTTGAACATAATCATGCAAAAGAGTTCCATCTCAAGCTAATGTAATTCACCACCTGGGTAATTGCTGGTTAGTATGAGATAGTCACTGAATACACTTAGCATACAGACTGGTGTGTGCAGATTGAAATGCAAGGCTTGTTTTACCTCAGGCTGCAAACCTACAGCTTGTTAATTCTATCCCATTTTCCAGCAAAATGTTGCATATTATAGATAATTGTATCTAAGATTGTCTGTGAAAAACCTTATCTTTTGTTTTTGTTTGTACGTTACACTAAACAAAATTTCAAGATTTCACGTCCAAGCAAATAAACGCTCGTGACAGTGATTGAGAATTCCTTTGAGATTAGGTAGGATCCTAAAATAATCAGTTTTGATTAACATCGTATCTTAGAAATGGCTGACCAGATTCACAAGAAGCTTCTATGTTAGGCATTAGTTTTAAAAAGATTCATTTTTGTATCGGGGTTATCAAAAAATTGGTACAAACTTTCCTAAAAACAAGGTAACATGGTCTAATCTGTGGTATAAAGTCGAAAATCAAATTTTACGTAATAATTTTTATTTTTAGAAAATACATGGTATTACTTATGACGAGTGAAATTTGATGGTTCTATAAATATTTGGATAAATGTACAGACTTGTCAATTCATAACCTTGAATAGGAATTTTCTGATCTTATTCTAAACTGAGCAAAAACAGTTTTACACAGAAATCACTGAAAAAAAATTGAAATCGATGTTTTTGTATTTTTGTGAACAGTTGTTTTGCTTTTTGGCTAATTAAATTTGGGAGTAGTTACTTGAATTGAACAAGATCTCGTTCAGTGGGAGTTGTTGTAATTCCAGGCAAATCTTCAGAACAGTACAGACAACAACTGGGGTCATTTGGTGTGTCTGGTGATCTGGCCTTGCGTCCGGTGTCCAGTCTCTCTGGAGGTCAGAAAAGTCGGGTGGCTTTTGCAGCAATATGTATGTCAAAGTAAGTGATGATCTATGAGCGTGCAAGCATTCAGGCCTCTCAATTGTGGGGCCAAATATCGGCCCATTTCCCTCCGAGAGATGTTTAAAACTCGTGCGAAATTCCCCTCACCAGTTCCAAATATTACCCTCAAGAATCACTTAAGCTGTCCCAGAATTTGGGAACCAGTTTTCTCCACTGAGTAATAATCATCAAACTGGTTCTCAAAATCAGGGGCCTTTTTTAGTGACTATTGCCGTGTGTAGTATACCATTCTTTTTATCCGTCTGGGCTCAGAAATGTAAAGCATCTTAACCTTTTTTAAAAATATGTCAATCCTAAATGCATTTTCGACTTCTGCAATAAGCCATGACTATTCATGCGGCGTGCAGGCTCTCCATGTTTAATAAGCATTGCTTGGGTGTCATTTTGTATAACGAACTGTTCCTTTTTAGTCCCAATTTCTTCATTCTGGATGAACCTACTAATCACCTGGACATGGAAACTATAGAAGCTTTAGGAAGAGCCATCAACAAATTTCAGGTACTGCGTTGTGTGTGATACTTTTGAAAATATATGTTTTTATCATTGGTTGGCAGTGGTCTGTCTCGAGAGACAATAGATATGTGCCCTCAGTCAGTCGTTGGTCGGATTGCTGCGTCGCCTGTGACTAAAAATTCTGATTCTGCTGTGGCATGTCCTGTTGCTGTTGTCACACGTGTACATTTTGAATCTGTTCAGTAGGAGCAGAGGCTGCCCTCTGACACCTGTTTTTTTATTCTTATCATTATCATTATCAGTGTTATTGTTTAAACAAATGGTATTAGAGCTACGCTAGCTTTTGAAGATTCGAGCTTCCTCAAATTCCTGTTGTGCACTCGAAAAGACACGTTTGGTATGTGTGGATGCTTTCGCTGGGTTGGGGAGGGGCAATGTAGAACAGTGGTTTGGACTATGGCTTGTGAGTTGTGAGACCAGAGTTTACATCCAGACTACGAGCACTGTTCTTAAGGTCTCTCGCCTTCACATGCTTAATCTTAACTTGCGTGTGTGAAAGGGGGGAGGAGTGTGGCATGAATGTCGAGGGTGTTCATGTAAACCTGCTCTCGGTACTGTCAAGACTGCATTCATTGTGAGCGTTCTAAACATGGAGGCCCGTGTTGTGAAAAACACTGCGCATTGTACTAGTTTGGTGCTTGTTTCAAAGCAGCTATAAGCCCGTGTTCCGTCTTAGAAGGGAACTGTTGACTTAGACCACATACCACTATGAAACTGGTCCCAACTTGTTCCTTACTTAGAAGGGAAGTGATTGCCGGCTTTGCATAGAGCCGACAGCGTGTTATTTCTTGAGACCATGCTCAGTGCGTAAACTGACTCACTGCGACCAGCCAACTTGAAGAGCCTGGTGTCAACCAAAATGAAACGGGTTCTTTTGAAGGCCGGAAATCACTAAATTTATGTTGGAGCAGTTCGAGACCAATTTCATAACACCGTAAGTGGTCATTAAGTCAGTTGGGAGATGGTGGCACCAGCCAACTTGGGTTTTGATTTAAAATTTTCTATTCTTCAATGTATTCTGTTTTCTTTCCAAAGGGAGGGGTCATCCTAGTGTCCCACGATGAGCGGTTGATCCGCGTTGTGTGCAAAGAACTGTGGGTTTGTAGTGGAGGCACGATAGCAGCACTGGACGGAGGTTTCGACGAGTATAGGAAAATAGTAGAGCAGGAGCTGGCATCAGAAAGTTGATTGGACTCAAGTCACGTGATTGTGTAGTGTTACTTTTGCTGGTGCTCGCAATCTGTGACATATCGAAGTATGTCCAATTTTGACTAACCTTAGAACAGCGCATGTGATCAGATTCAAATGAAGTTGTCAGATACTCTACTGTACTGTTATTCAAAGATGCTGTTGGATTTGTTTTTAAAGTCTTCCGCTTTGGCATGAGGGTGTATTGTGAGAGAACTCAAAAGTTAAATAAAAGCAAAAGGCTAATTTAGAAAACTGTAACAGCGTTTTTGACATTTCGTATTGATCATTTATGTCAAACCAAATTTTGTCATGTTGTCGATGCCATTTTTGCTATGAATGTAATTTCCTTTTTTGCTGTGAATTTTAGTAAAAAGACTGGTCATGTTAGCCAGTTAATGGCAGAATGGCATAAAGTCAAGAATCAAGCTCTATAGACGTTTATATGTTCAGGAAATATTTTCTTTCACACAGTTAAATGGTTTTGTTATATTCATTCACTTGTTGATATGAATGTTGTGGGCATGGTGAAGTTCGTTCATTTTTCCCAAAAATGCCAAATTTTGCCTTTTTTCATGGGCTTAGGATAGTGCTACTGTTTCACAGTTTTTACAATTTGTGGAAACCATGCTAAAAAAAATGTCATTTTTGCTCAAAGACCCATGCATCGCCATTGTTTTGGTTCATGTTTTTGTGTGAAACACTTCTGTTTTTAACATATGATACAAAAATATTTGTAGGCTGTCTGGTACATGTTGTACCAGATGTACGCAGGCCGTTCTGGTGCGCCCTTTACACTGTTGGCCTGGAACCACTTTCGTGTTTTGTTATCACCTATCCCACTATGCCACACTGCCTCCTCAGTTAGTGTTCCTGACTGCAGGTGGCAAACCATCAATGAAGTGACTTCTTTGATTACATCATCGAAAAATTCATCACCACAATTTTGATTTGTTCCAGTTTTGCGATTTCAGCTTGACCTATAATTAGCGCTACATGGGTCTCTAATAGATGTCTCTGTTAAAAGTTTGAAGAAACAAAATTCCAATGTTGTCCAGTTTTTCTACACCAAGGAAACATTACTTAACAGTAGTATTTCTTTCTCTCTTTCTAAAAATCCATATTTGTTGTCTTGAAAATAAATATTTCAACATTGGTACATGGATTACTCGTTTTGTTCTTTCTTAAGTATGTGAATTCTCTTAAAAATTACATCTCTACCCTTGGCGCTGTTACATGATTAGATAAGATCCATGAGTTGCTGGGTGGAATTTATTGGATATGTGCGATTTTGCAAATATATGCCTTTATTCGTAATATTCAACCTATATCTAGCGCAGCTTCAGGGATACGATTATTACTATGGTTTTATGCTAATAAAAGTTCTTTGTAAAAAATTGTGGCTTTAGTGGGAATTCGCGTGCCACACATAAAATTTCGCAAAAAATGAAACTACTATTCAATTGATGTCAACCGATTGTGGCAGTTAATGTTGCAGTACTTTTGTACATTTGAGTCATTGCAGTGTTGGTATGGTATTTTAGTTCTGAGCCGAGATACCAGCTCTTCTGGAGTGTCATAGAAGTGAAGATAGTATTTAAATTTAAATGTTTTCTGCAAAAAATTCTGGAGATCGAAAATTTCGCTTTTGTATGTTTATACGATCGAATTTTGACTCTGTGCTTTCTAGCTATATTGTATTTATGTACAAAAAGTGGTGAAGACATTTGAAATGAACCGACCACTCTACCGCTCGGGTTAACGCCCAGTTTTGGAAAGCCGCATGCACTGCTAACGCTACCTATATATTTTTTATTTTTTAATTGAAAAGGCAATAACCCACGCTGCTGGTCAGCTTTAAACATTTATTTGCTTTCTACAATTGCATACATGCAATTAACAAGTTTTAATGTGCATTAAAACCAGAGGGGAAACTATCATGAATTGGGACGAACAAAGTTAAAAATGTACTGCCTTCAACTTACATTTTAAAATAATTAGTTTATATACAGTAATAAATTTTGTTATTCAAAATGCTAAAGGACTATTATTTTAACGAGTACTGGTAAATTAAACAATCTATTCTTCTATCAGTGAACGCTTCCCAATGATTCTGGCGAGGCAATTACATCCTTTAATGTTTCACATGCGCCGTGTACCGTTGACAGCAACTGTATCCTCATTGGAATTATACTGGAATTTGGTGACAAGATCTGGATCTCGAATTATTAATGGTACATATCACAACTTAAGTACATTTGACACAAAAACTTTCAGGTATCCCTTGTGTGTATCTTGCTCCGATTGTATTATTGGGGGGTCAACGAGTGTGATATTGTCTTGGATACGTTGTTTCATCATCATACGGCATTGCTTCGGTAACATACCATTTTCCTAATGCGAATGGACCCTTGTTGTGGAAGAGAGGATGTTGGCTGGGTTTACCAGTTGCACTGAAGTTTACAAGCAGGACCACAGTGAGTTCACTTTAAAGCGGCAACAAACCGGCGATAGAGACTAACATTTGATTTAGACAACTTACTGCTAAAATTGGTCTCAACTTAAGTGATTTTTGGTCTAACTAGCTGTTTATTCCATTGCTGGAGATCATTCTCAGCCAATAAAATGCCGTGACAAATCAACTTGTGAAGTCGGCATAGTTTCTTAAAAGGAGGCACTGAACAGTTCTCACAGGGGTTTGCCTATCAGAACACACGTCAATGGACTCTTCATCCTTTCTTCACTTTGTCAAAAACTGCATGCAAATAAAGAAAAGTTTTTGAGTCATTTCATATCACAAGCCCTAAAGATGAGCCCAGAAACTTTATTCTCTCTTGTATTTTTGACCCTTTCACTCACACTGGAAACCAAGCTAAACTAAGGAAAATAGGGGCAAAAAATGAAAAATCGGCACTTTTCACCCCAAAATTACCACTTTCCTGCCGATGCTCGACTAAAGCGAACATTAGATTCCGAAAACAAATTTCCTACCGATTCCAAAAATGTAGTCTAAAAGTACTGTCAACCAACTAGTTTTTTTGCAAATCTGGCTTGTTTGAGGGCTACCTGAAATCGCGGCCAATTTCTCAGTTGCTACACAGCAATGCACAATTGCAACAGGGGGCCACCATCTTGAAGAAGAGCTGAGTGCAGCTACAGCCGAGTGGCTTTTTTATTCTCAGGGAGTTCACAAATACAAACAAATCACATTCACTTGGACTACACACAATACCTATCTAAAAATTGCCCCCAAGTCTGGCCTACTACTAGATTTTATGAGTGCAAATTGGACGCGGCCGCAGCCTAACTGTTCAGTGCCACCAAAGCATCACGAACTCCCGGTTCCGTACAAGCCAAAATATTGGACTTGTTTTGACGAAGGAAATTTTTGAGACCAAGGCGGGCCCGTTCCAAGAAACTGACTTAAGCTTATTTTTTTCAAGTCCTAAGATTTTTCTCAACTTCCAAACTCTGAAACTTCCACACCCGGTAACGACATATCGGTAGTCGAAATTCAGGAAAAAAAATAAGTCAAAAACTTGCCTCCAGTTTAAGATCTCTTTCTTGAAACTGATTAGAGACAAATTTAAGTTTTATTTTATGATTTGTCTTACCTAAGTCAGTTTATTTTTTGGAACGGGCCCCAATTTCATAAGGATAAGTGATCTACGCATAAAAGTACGTTTTGTGACGGAAGACGGATCGAATTATGATCTCTTGAATAAACATTGTCTCAAAAATTTCGCGTATCATTTCAAGCAAACCAACATTTCCACTTGTATGGCACTACATAATTCCACGACAAAGGATACCTCATTTTTAAGAACTTTACATACTTGTGTGGAACATTTACCCTTGTGCCCAAAAACTGCACGTGCTGAAGAGGAAATACCATAGAGTATTCTAACGTTGTTTCACCAAGAACCTGTAACAGAAATAATCGAGTTTTCGGAATCACATTGATATGGTTCCGAACTTCTGGACTCGGCATATACTGGCATAATCTGTCACCACGACATTTCCTCCAGAAGAACATATCCATATTTACTGTAACAGATTCGGTTTCTGTTCTTATTGAATACGAAGCTCCTCGATAGTTTGCCCTGATTCCGTATTTGGCCAATTCGTCCCTAAATTGCATTTGAAACACCGTTTCCTCTTCGTCTGTGCCTCCTAAGCGGCTGAAATCAACATCACCGTCGTGTCGAATTATGTCTCTGTTTCTGTAATAGCCTAGCAGGCTGCCATAGTCCAACCAATAACTCTGGTTTAAAGAATTTAAGAC